>JAPKLY010001000.1:0-18379 GCA_026898435.1 Prunella vulgaris
ATTTAAAGTACAGTGATAAACTACATAAAGTTGGGAGTTTATAGTTAAAATTTCAAAGGTATTGGACTTATGATAGATTTATGGTGAATTTTCTACGTTAAGGGGTCAGAAATTGTTACTAGTTTGTTCTTCGTAAAAATTGTAGCATTTAGTAAGGAATTTCAGAAATTAAAAATTATGATATTAAACTAAATTAAGTTGTGTTTATTTGGTTAAAAGTTTAGAATTTTTGGGAAAGTAGTTTATTTTATATGAATTTTTAAATTGATGGTTGCAGAAACTGAAATTGTGTACGAATTATTTGAAATTGTCCGTTTATATGTTACGGTCGATATTTCTTTAGGACATGTTATTTGATAATTATACATGCTTAGTTGATATTTATGATCTTTGATACAACTTTTGAATATGTATTGAGACTTAAATTTGAAATTTTATGTGTATATTATATGAAAGATGTTGATATGTGAATTTCATGATTTATTTAAAAGTGAGGGGATAAGTAACAAATTTTCTATCATTAAAATATTCTTTGTAGGTTCAAATCTACAAGCTGGGCAATCACTTTACTCTTCACAGAGTGTTACTTTTATTTACAATTGCATTTATTAAATGTTGAATGTTAAATATTTGAGTCTGGCTATCGACTGACCCTGAGTTTGAGATAGTCCACCTAAATGGTGGCAACTGAGATAGTCCAATCGCCCCGGCACCACGGGTTGGTCGCACCACCCAGAGATACCCGGTGAAATTCCGGGGGCTCACATATTATAAACATTGATGTTTTAATTTGTGCAATTGTCAAGAGATTCACCACTAAGTGTTTACAAACACTTATCCTTTCTACTTTTAATTTTTTTTTACAGATGATGTGGATCCCGACGTGGGCGAATGAACTCGGCTGGCAGTGGCATTTTGTTTTATATAAATTTGCGTTTAGAATGCTATTTGCAAAAATTTAAGGCTGCGGCCGTACTTATTTTAAGTCTTCCCTTGTATAAACGTGTGACGTATTTTAATACTATATATACTATTCAGTAGAATTCCTACTTGTGCCACATCACATTTTTGTATTATTTAAATGGGGATGTTACACTATACTCTCTCTCTACAACTAACCCTTCTCCACCATTCATCAATGGCATCTCCAATTGGAAGTTCCTTCTTTGATAACATCTATTACTTGAGGAATAGCGTTGCCTTTGAACCAGTGACAGACTTCTCCTCGAAACATGGGGATATTTTTCCAGTCTGTGACTTCTTCCAGGCCGCCGGTCTTCTGAAGTTGGTCACGTTGAAGTTGGATAAACTCTATCCTCATCTGGTTGCCGCCTTCTACCTGAAGTTGGTGGAAAATAAGGAAGGTGAATGGGAGACCGGCGTTCCGACGAGCCACAAAACTATCGTGGCCGGAGAGAAGATGGTTCCGCAAAGATGGGTCACTGTCAATGTAAGACGGTTGATCAGATCCACTTTCAGTCTTCCTCACTCTGGAACGAAGAAGCTGCGGTTGCCCCAGGAATATGAGGCGGTTCCGATCAAGGCTAGACTAAACAAGTCTGTCCTTCAGACGATATCCAGGCATTTTTTTGACCTGGTCTGTCAGAACGTGATGGGGAGTGTGGGAGGTTTGGAGCAAGTGTCCAGGCCCAAACTGTGCATGATGATGGCAGTGAAGGAGTCCGCTGAGGCGGAATTTGACTGGGAGGAATACTTTCTCCAGCAACTAGTTCAGGAGAGGAAGAAGATTGAGTACTTAGAGTAAGGGCTTGCTACCTTCAAGAAGTCAGTTCACTACGGAACCCGCATACCTCTGATGATGGAGAAGTTGTCAATCGGAGACATTGACATAGGTCAGTCCATTCCTCTGCCTGCCCGGATTACCCTCTTGCGCTCTCTGACGGAGGAAACGGGCAAGAGATCTAAGACCACGAAGACAGTTCAGACGAGCAAACCTTCTAAGAAGGCCAAGAAGGTGAATCCCATTGTTTTGAAGTTCAAGAGGCGTATGAGGTTAAGGCTTTGAAGTCAGCTCCGGAGAAGAAGACACTGCTGACTGATAAGCCCTCTACTGTTGTTGAGGAAAGGACTGAGGATGTTGTTCAGCAGGAGGGTGTCCAAGAGCACCATGATGAGATTATTCAAGTAGTGGATCCGATTGAGGCTGCTCCGGAGGTTGTCTCTTCAGCTTCGTAGTTTGTGTATAATCAGGATGTTGCTGATGTTCAGATCCACACTGTTGTTGCTGAATTTCAGGATGAGGAGGTTCATTCTGTTTGGGGACAAGGGGAATGATGTGTCGTCAAACAACCAAATTAATTTTCCTACTCTAAAATAGAAGTATAGTGAGCAGGGTCGATCCACAGAGAACAGTAAATTATTTCTTTCGAATTTAAGGTTAACACTAGTGAATTGTAAATATGAATTATCTAAATTCTAAATCTAAAGTACTAGAATTAAATAAATAATAAAATCAAGGGAAATATCAATATGAGAGAAATTCCAATTCAAGGGTTGTGAGACATTCAATTATATTATTGATCATCGACTAATAAAAAAATAAACTTGCAACTCAAACATTTAACCTTAGACTTAAAAGTATAGCCGTCATAAGTCTTGCGTCTTCCTAAATTAATTGACCAAACCAAGCATTCGATCAAAACTTACTATTAACCGACTGACACGGTAGCGTTCCATATCAATTAACAGTAGTATTAAATTCTATTAAAACAGTTAAACCTAAATATAATAATCCGGATAACCTGCAATTATTAAACCTAGTTTTATAGATTTATGTAGGTAAAGCAAGTTATGATAGCATAACAAATTAAACCTATTGCTACTTAGTGTCCAGTCATCCAAGACAATTACGTATCTATGAATTCATGGATAGCGTTAGAAAAATAACTATTAAATTGAATTGTCAGATCAATTAACAATTAATTTCATTAAATGAATAATAAATCCACAAATATTTGAGTTGTGCAAGAACAATTAAAATCACATAAGTCTCACAATAATATAATCAAACTAAAAACCCTTGAATTAGAAATAAAACCTAAGCCTTGCATAGTCCAAAACAAAGTCTTCATGAAATTCATGTCTCAATAGAAAAACAGAATAATCAAAGTAATGTGTAGAAAAAAGGATTAATTCCCCCAATCTGCTACTCCAAGTTTTTCGTGTATTTTCTTGATGGAAGGGGAATCATATATATGCCAAAATTATTTCCTAAGATCTTGGGAACAAATATCAAGGATATCTCTAAAAATAACTCCCTACTAATAAGGAAAGCAAATAAAATCCTCCATGGTCTTTATTCCCAAAGTTGACTCCTAAAAAATCATTCCCATGTGCTGCTTCTTTTTCCATATCTTCAAAATCAGCCCAAAAATCACCTTTTAATCCAATCTTTTAGTCAAGGCACAATAATTCGATCCCTACAATAAAATATAACTATTTAAGTTAATTAAGCTCAAAGAAATAAAAAATATAGGAGAATTGATTACTAAAATATAGGTATAATAATAACACATCAGGGAACCCACTGCTGAGGAGAAGGAGGATGAGGAGAAAGAGATGTGTGAGGCGAGCAGTCTGAGGCTCCCTGGAAGTTCCCAGCTCCTGACTTTGCCAGCCTGACTGCTTTCGAGATTCTTGCCAGGAATCTGGCCCTCAAGCTCGTGGGTAAGCACTTCTCGGATCTGACGGAGGCTCAGCGTGAAGAGGTAGTGCAACTCCGCACTTACGCTCTGATCAGGAAAGCAACTTTTGCTGAGCTTGCCATTCTTGCGAACAAGAAAGGATGGGAAAGATTGAAGGAAGAGGAGTCGGCATTATTTGATGCATTCAACATTAGGTCATTCACCCAGCTCCTGAAGGTGAATGATTTTGTGCTAATTGTTCGAAGAGTTTATCCTGGTGTTGTTTCAGTAGAGCCAGAGAAGGTTGTAGGTGAGGGGATGGAACTGGTGACAGTTCCAGAGAAGGAAAAAGAGAAGGAAGGAGGTGATGTGATGATTGCTGACATTGCTCATCAAGGTGCAGAAGACAAGGTCATTGAACCGGCAGATGACGCAATCCCCGGGCCCGGGATTGCTGAGGCTTCAGGAGAGGATCCAACTGATTTGGTCTCCGTTCCTGGTGCTGTGATTCAGAGGCATGCTCTGTGGGTGCGCAATACTTCACGGACTCATGCCAATCTTCATAGACGCCTGTATTTGCACGAAGCAAGGATTAATCAGTTCAGTGTCTATGCTGAGCTGATTAACAAACAGATGAAGAAGCTGAATCGGGATCAGGAGGAGCTAGGCCGAGAGGTGTCTGAGGGACTGCCGGAACTCGGAACAACTCATAGGACGGAGGTTGCAACTCTTGTAGGGCAAGCACAAGAAACACTTCGAGCCTACAAGAAGTTGACAGCTGATGCCTTAGCAGAGCAGGAGGACAGGTTCAACAAAATGTTCGATCAGAAGGTGGACTCCAGACTCAATCAACTGATTGAAGAAAAGATTGCTCAGCTAAAGGGGAAAGTCAAGGCATAAGTCAGTGGAGTTTCTACTGAGGCGAAGTCAGCAGTGACGCTATTGGGATCTTAGATCCGTGAGCTGTCAAGGCAAATGGGAGACGTTTAGCAAAAGCAGCAGGATCTGACTGAGGCATCCGCCATTTGTGGTCAAACCCTTGAGGACATCATCAAAAAGGTGAATGATGATGATGCCAAAAAGGGGGAAATGGACGTGAAGAAGACTGCAAAGAAATGGCATGCTCTGAAGAAGCCTACTCCTATGGTCGGGCCAATTGAAAAGAAACGGACAAGGTCCGTCACTGCTGTTGAAGTCAATGTCCCTAAGTTTGCTCCAAAGAAGCTCAAGCAGACTCCATCAGACACCTTGACTGTTTTCTCCACGATTTCGGGCCCTAGAATACGTCGTTCGCCAACTTCATCCCAATACAAAGGAGATCTACAACGTCGTCCATACAAGGCTTCGTATGGAGCCATGCCAATGGTTGCTTGATAACTATTGTTGTAAGCAAACTCCACCAAAGGTAAGTACGTCTCCCAATTACCTTCAAAGTCTAGAACACAAGCCCGCAACATATCTTCAAGTGTTTGGATTGTCCTCTCGGATTGACCGTCTGTTTGTGGGTGATAAGCCATGCTAAGATTTAACTTAGTGCCCATGGCCGATTGTAGGCTCTTCCAAAAATGAGAAGTAAAACATGCATCTCTATCCGAAATGATTGAAACGGGAACTCCATGAAATCTCACAACTTCTTGGATATAAACTTGAGCAAGTTTATCCATACTCCACGTCATCTTCATAGGAAGAAAATGAGCCGACTTGGTTAGTCGATCCACAACAACCCATATAGCTTGATTCCCTTTAATCGAACGGGGTAGTCCCATCACAAAGTCCATTGAAATGTGCTCCTACTTCCATTGAGGTATCTCCAATGGCTTCAACAATCCGGATGGCCTTTGATGTTCCGCCTTAACTTGTTGACAAGTTAAACACTTCTCTACGAAATTGGCAATGTCGCCCTTCATGTTACTCCACCAAAATATAGTCCTTAAGTCCCTATACATCTTGGTTCCACCGGGATGAACCGTATAAGGTGTACAATGAGCTTCCTCCATTATTTCCTTCTTCAAGTCTTCATCATTCGGCACACATACCCTATTTTCGAACAAGAGTGATCCATTTGCGTCGATCATGAAGCCCTTAACGCCTTTCATCTCAACTCCCTTCTTCAACTTAATTAAGACAGCATCCTTACCTTGCATCTCGACGAATCGTGCACGAAGAGTGGGCTGAACCGTCAAGGCTGCTATGATGGAATTAACGCCTTTGGTTGCTTCGATCACCTCCAACTTCAAACGTTCGAACTCCTTCACTAGCTCGTCTTGATTCGTCAAAGAATAAAATGCACCTCCCTTTCGGCCAAGTGCATCAGTGACTACGTTCGCCTTGCCCGGATGATAGTTGATCGTGCAATCGTAGTCCTTGACTAACTCTAGCCAACGCCTTTGCCTCATGTTCAACTCCTTTTGCGTGAAAATATACTTGAGGCTCTTATGATCGGTGAAAATCTCGCACTTAGTACCATAAAGATAATGTCTCCATATCTTCAATGCATGAACAACAGCTGCTAACTCAAGATCATGCGTAGGATAGTTCATCTCATGCTCCTACAATTGAATTGATGTGTATGCCACGACTTTCCCATGTTGCATCAAAACACAACCTAGTCATTGCTTCGACGCGTTGCTAAAGATAACGAATCCATCGGAAGGATCTGGAATAATAAGGACAGGGGCCGAAACTAACTTGTCCTTCAACTCTTGGAAACTCTTCTCGCATACCTTGGACCACACGAACTTCTCTCCTTTGCGGGTCAACTTGGTCATTGGTGAGACTATCTTCGCAAAGCCTTCGATAAAACGCCTATAGTAGGCCGCCAAACCGAGAAAGCTACGAACCTCGTTTACCTTGGATGAGTCCACCTCAACTCCTTGGGCCGTGATCACATGGCCTAGAAAGTTCACTCGGTCTAACCAAAACTCGCATTTGGTAAACTTCGCAAACAATCTTTCTTAGCCTCAAAACTTCTAGAACTGTCCTCAAGTGTTCTTCATGTTGCTCCTTACTCCGCGAATAGATAAGAATGTCATCAATGAACACTATGGCGAACCGATCTAAGAAAGGGTGAAAGACTTGGTTCATCAAGTCCATGAAGACAGCTGATGCATTGCTCAAACTGAACGGCATCACTACGAACTCGTAATGCCCATAACGTGTCCGAAAAGCAGTCATCGCTCTATCTCCCTCCTTGATCTTCAATTGGTGATAACCCGATCTCAAGTCAACTTTTGAGAACACACTCGCTCCCCTTAGTTGATCGAACAAGTCTTCAATTCTAGGCCACGGGTACTTGTTCTTTATCATGAGCCGATTAAGCTCTGGATAGTCCACGCACATCCTCCACGATCCGTCCTTCTTCTTGAAGAATAAAACTGGCGCTCCCCACGGTGAAACACTTGGTTGAATAAATTTCTTATCCAACAACTCTTGCAATTGCATCTTCAACTCCTCGAGTTCCTTTGGTGCCATTCTATAGGGTGCTTTCGAAATTGGGGCAGCCCCAGGGACTAGATCGATCGTGAATTCCACTTGTTGTTCGGGTGGAATTTTGGGTAACTCCTTGGGAAACACATCAACGAACTCGTTAACAACAGCAACGTCTTCAATGTTCACCTCCTTAACGTTCGTGCCCATCACATGGACAAGGTATCCTTCACATCCTTCCTTTTGGAGTAATTCAACTGCTTGCATAGCGGTGACGATCAAATTATGTGTACTTGGTCGGGAACCAAAGTACGTCAACTCCTCTCCACTTGGCAACTTGAGTGTCACTTCTCTATTCTCGCAATTAATAGTGGCGTGATACTTAGCTAACCAATCCACGCCAAGAATGACATCTAATTGTCCCATCTAGATTACGTGTAACTCTCCCTCAAGACTACTCCCACAAATCTCAAGTTTCGCACTCGACACTACCTTAATCGTAAAAACAGCCTTTCCCGAAGGAATACTAACTTCTAAAGGACTAACACTATCAACTAACTCACAACCAATCTTCCTACGCTACTTAAAATACTACGCTTCCGCTGCGCTACTCTTATAAAACCACTATGCGTCCGGTTCATCCCACCCGTTAAAGGTAGCAGGCTTGTACCTCCTAAATTGTTCAACTACTTGCGCAGTAGTGTTAAGCATAGGTGCGACGTTATGGACCACGGGATTAGCTTGAGGGCGACCCCTTCTATCCCCGTGTCCATCAGAATCATTAGGGTCATGGATCGGGTCACGTCTCGGAGGCATCTAAAACGAAAGACCCCGTAATTCAAAGAAATTGCTTAGCCGATCTAAAACATTTAAAACGGTCCTACACGTACTCGAGCCTAAAAGCTTCCAATCACTCTTGCTAGGCATTAATACTCATCATAAATCTTAATCATAATCTTCCTAAGTCATCGTACAAGCACAACATTTCATAAATCATTTTCTTTAAAACATCTTCTTTTCGAAAAACCTAGAAAAGAATTTTCTTAAAACATTTTGACCAATGAGTGATCCTTCATAACTTTTCATAAATCTTTCATGACATCGTCATGCTATAAATCATAAATCATGCCTTGCATAAATCATTCCTTTAAAACATTAAACTTGAGCTTTCGAAAACTTACTTCCTTTAGGACTCGGAGATGGCTACGGCGGTGGCGATGGATGGAGCTTCCTCTTTTTATTAAACTTTACATGAAATTTCTCCATAAAATCTTTGCATACAATCACGTAAAGCACATAAAAATATTTTATTTTTACAAGTCTACAAGAACGTAGACCTGCTCTGATACCACATTGTCACGCCCTAAAATTCTATGCATTTCAAATCAGCGGAAGTCTTGATTTTAAATAAATAATTAAAGAAAAACCTTCTTTAGAACGTGAACCCTTTTTACTAGAAATAAAATTCTTTTCTTTGAAAACCCTTTTTGAACTAAATAAATCAAACATTCACAATAAATAACTCATTCAATACATCCATGAAAATTATAAAACATCATATTAAATATTCATAACATTTTTCAATAATATTCACTTAGCACATTCCTAGGAATCACACAAGTAACATATAACATGCTTCAATAATATTCACATGTGAATTAAACTTACTCTAACATCATTCAACGCATAAGTCATCAATTAAATCATGCAATAATACTTAAATAATTCTGGTACAACATCTGAAACACATAACTCTCGAAAACAGCTAGGGTGTACTCATCAAAACCGAATGTGTATAAAAACAGTCCATTAACTAATACAAAAGCCATTTTCTCTATTACTATAATCTTGCCAAAATACTCAAATAATTCATACAAGACATATTATAAGCACTTGCCACGAAAATTACTTTTTAAAACACATGAAAAGCTCGTAAAATAAAGTTATAGGACTAATTCCAAGCTGAAACTTTAAAATGATTTTGCTCCAGGTTTTAAGACTAAAATAACTTAATATTTTATGGCTAATAAACTGCCAAAATTTCGAAAATAGGCTGGGCATAAAATTGGTATTTTTAAAACAAGAATTTTGAGGACAAGAAACACATAAAGGACTAAAATCAGTTCCTCGACTTCTACTAGGTAAAAACTCACGAAAATTGGTCAACATTCATAATAAATCATGGAAAATATTCTGGTAAAATATCATAATTTTTGGAGTTATAAAACTAGACTTATCGATCATGCAAACTAAGGACAATAACTAATTTTCTAGAACAATTAATCACATAAATTAACACTTAATCATGCATAAAAATTCGAACCATCAGCTGCCAACTTAATATATAAATTCATCAACTTAACTCCTAATAATCATGCAAATTAACACATAATCATAATAATAATACTACCTCATAAAAATCCATAATAAAATCTCATAATCCATCAAACCATAATAATTCCTAAATCAAACATCTACTTGTCCATGCAATTAATGAAATAAAACATGCAATGTCAAATCATGAGGCAAACATAAAGGTGCCGAAAATCATGAATAACATACTTGCAAACTTAAAATAAAAGCCTACTTGGTAATTAATAAAAATCTTTATCCTTTAACTTTTTTATCTCGCATCACACCCACCTTCCTCCGCATTGACAATCTCGTCATCTTACTCTTGAAAATCTGAAAATACAATTAGGTGAAGGGGTGAGCAATTATAAAATAATCACTCTGTGGGGATAGTTTAGTTCGAAGTCTAAATATAAAAGACACATAAACATGTAAACATACCCCTCGTTCTTAACATTTTGATACGCCTCGCGTATCCATACTTTTTATACTATCTGAGTACCATATGCATTATCTGAATGCCTTTAACATAGATTGATGATATCTGATCATCCATAACATATTTGGCACATAAACACATCAATGCATCAAACTAAACATCTAAAAATTGAACTAGAAGTTACCATTTTTCACCGTTTAAACCCCCACCTTTTCTTGTTTTGAAAATAAAGAAGTGTTGTACGTTGGCTTGCTAATTCCTTGCTCTATGAAACTCTCAAAAATTTGTCCTCCACTCTACCTCTACAAGCTGCTGAAAAACTGGTCCTCTAACTTCATAATTGCCGAATTTTGGGTGCTATGGTGGCTGCCGATTTTCTAGGGTGTCTAAGGGTCTTGGGGACTTGATCAATACATATATATAGAGTTGGAAAAGTAGGGTTTGGGGCTGCATAAGGCCTTGGCCGCTATTCTTGGTCAAAACCTCATAAAGTCAAATCCCTAAAATTAATTCCTCAATTACTAACATGCCCTTAATGAATTAATACTTAAGGAAATAATATTCTTAAAGGACTAATACTATAACCTCAACAATAGTACTTCTCTTCCTCACTCTTAATAAAATTCAAACTTAATACTTCTTAAGGGTCCAAATATTACTAATTGGGACAACTAATACTAAGCAAATAATTAAGAAATACTAAAGCATAACAACTTAAAGGACTAAACCTTTAACACTCTAAAACTCACGCCCAAAATAAAAATA
The DNA here is from genome assembly GCA_026898435.1 of Prunella vulgaris. Classification (NCBI taxonomy): domain Eukaryota; kingdom Viridiplantae; phylum Streptophyta; class Magnoliopsida; order Lamiales; family Lamiaceae; genus Prunella; species Prunella vulgaris. Next base: position 10,627 of record JAPKLY010001000.1, read on the forward strand.
ATTAATGGACTAAAACCTGCTGCCTATGCGGGGTGTTACATAACACTTGAGATAAAGAGAATGTCAGTAAACTCCAATAAAGATAACATTTATTCTGAGTTAAAGACAAGAGACTCGGAGTTTAAATGTATGAGGAAGGACATAATCACATCGAATAACAAGCTGTTTATATGGAGAGCAAATCGACTGTCGACACGCATGTACGGAGTCTACGTAGCAATTAATGTGGCATTCAATGCGTCTCAGAGTTACTGGCGGTGGACTCAGAATTTCCGTATTAAGCACTGGAAAAAGGTCAACAAGTACGACTAGCCTGCAACAACCCTAAAATAGGAAGATTAGGGTGGATCTCCTCTAACAGATCTATTTCAAATATGCCTATAAATACAGAAGACCTTGCACCCATACAAAGTTAAGGGAAATTTCCAAGCAATTTATTCTCAAGAATCCAAGCTCTCAAAGCATACTCGAAGCAACACTCTGAAGTTCTAAATTTCCCTAATGTTGTAGTAGGTTTCAATCTGTATTTTCTTAGATTGATAGCTCTTTATCCTTAACATTATTTTGTATTGCTAGAGCTATCCTTAGTTAGAATCAGAATACCAAACCCCTCAGGTTGTGAGGAAGGTTGGTTAGAAGGACTGTGACTGGTAAAACCACCCAGGGGCTAAGTTCCTAAGAGAGTAAGGAAGTTATTCGTACACCTTGGCACGTTAAAAACAAGTTTTGATCCTCAGTGGAACAGGATCACTTCCTGTTAAATCAGGCCGTGGATGTAGGAGTTGGTTATCTCCGAACCACATTAAAAAGCCCCTTGTGTGCTGATTTACTTTTTGTTCAGGATCATAATTGTCATTCATTTTAAACTGAGCATTCCGCATAAGTTAGAAAATTCAGGAGAATTCATTTCTCCAGAGTGTTAATCTTGTGCACCAGCTGTTTGCAAAAATTGTGTATGATTTCTACGCAAGTGTACGTGGTCGATGTTGTTCTGGCAAGTTAACCAAGTTAAATATCGAACACAGGGAAACGATGCGATATCAAGAGAGTATTGAATGTTCACAAAGGCTAATAGCTAGGAAAATAAAGAAAAGGTCTTGTATTCTATGTACTTCACAAAGCAAAGTAAAAGTTAACTATTACCTCTAGGAAGTGAACAAGTGTGGAGTGTACATATAAGTAATCCTACTATGGTTCCTCTAGTGTCCTATCCATCCTAGCATGCAAAAGATCTCTTGGTTTCTTAATCAAGCCAACTAGTGTCTAGATCTCTCTAATAACACAAGCTTAAGGGCTCTATTGAGTGTCTAGATCTCTCTACAACTCCCAACACTCTAATTAAGAGGTCTAGGCAATTATGCAATTCTCATTGGTCATACAAGCCAAATATCAAACACTTGGTATGCATATAGTTCTTATAGCTTAATTCTCATTTCATAGCTAACCATATAGGCACATACAATCCAATTAAACATCCCAAGCATTCATACAAGTCATTAATAAGAGAACCAATCCATCACGATTACTAATTCATGCATAGGATTAACAAGAACTAAATTCACTATAGTATTCATGCAACCATGCAACCCATGGCTAATTGATGGAACAAAGCAACAATTAACAATCTAATCATCATGATTATTAACTAAAACAAGAGAATTAAAGGAAATATTACCATATGTGGAGAAATTGTATACAATCTACAAACCTCCAAAATGCTAACTCTTGATCCAAAGCTTGAAAACATAAATTGAACCATAGAATTGTAGCTAATAACTAGACTAAGCTAATGGAACAAACGGATTAAAGATCCAATGGATATATCAAAAGTTATTGTAGAGAGAAATATGAGAAAATCTAATAACCCACTAAGTAACTACCTAATTCTCTCTCTAAACTAATCTAAGAACTTGTAATTATGAAGATGATTATAATAGATGGCTTTGAAAATATGATCCTTGAGTATTTATAGTGTTCCACATGCTTGGTCCATTATATCCCTCATTAAACGCGCAAAAGGACGAAATTACCCTCAAATTGGCCAAAACTGGACTCGTCGTTCGATCAGCCTCTTAGCCACGCTCGGACACACTTCATGGGTCCTGGTCGAGTGGTGCCCTCAAATTCTCTCACATTCTCTCACATTCTCTCACAAAATCAAATCAATGAGTCAAGATCCTCACATGATAAGTGTATAACTCAACTCTCAAATATATGAGGTTCTCTCATTCATCACACAAAGTACATATACTACCATATGCTTAGCTTGAGACACAAATTCTCCACCACTTAAGTGACAAATCGTTCACACATCATTGAGGTCATTATAAGGTTGTAGAGTTGGCTCTTTGGTAGGGAAGGATACATATGGATAAATTGATTAAATATGATTAGTAAAGCATAGAAGGAATCATACTTTTTGCATTGCATTGCATCTTCATGCAATTCGCATTGTCATCTTCATACTTTTTCTAATCCACTTTTCAAGATCATTCTTCCCTTTCTTTGCAAATTTGTGACCATACTAACAATAAAAGTCAACTTGACCATAATTTCACTAAAAGTCAACTTTTTTTCACATGCTTTTTCTAGCACTTGCACATTCCTTTCAATCCATGCATCACACATTTCTTAAATATCTTTCACTTATGCCACCAAGTTCTTCATCAAATCACCAATCTTCCTTCCTTCTTTTCAATCTACTAATCATAGGGACAAGAGAGTTCCAAAAAGGAAGGAAAATGGCTTAAAGTGTGGTTAGCCAAAGGAAAGGTCTAAAGGCACAAAATAGTAAGCAATGGATCATAATGTCAATGGTAGGCTCATATGGCAAAGTACATCAATATTGATCAAAGAAATGCCTAAAATCATATCATGCAAACTCAATATCTAGTGTAGTCTTGAATAAGACCCAAGCCAAGTTCTAGAGTAAAATGTTTAAGTGTGGAACTCACATAGAAGAATATCATCCGTTCAAGATTGAAACGGGCATTATAGGCTCAAAACTCACGGGTTAAGGTGATCATGACTCATATCATATCACATATGCTCAAATCATCAACATCTCAAGAATCATAGAATCAATCAACACCATAAAGAAAGCATGAATCCAATGATAAAACGACTACATGAAACCCAATACCTATCAACATCATCCACACAATCATAAGCATATCTCATGCAACACTACTCTAAGCTAGCAACAATATAGCAATCAATCAAGCAAAAATGAATCATAATACAAGGGTAAGGTCCAAAACATCATAGGAACACTAAGAATCAACATAACCATAGCATTGCAATGAGATTTGCGAAACGAAGACACCCCCCCAAACTTTTTTGGACCAAGGGTCTAAAAAGTTTGGCAAAGAGTGAAGTAAAGATCATGCAATGCTCTAAATTAAAGCAACTACTCATAAGCACATCATGAAATCCAAGTCAATCATCAAAAATACAAACCAAATCAAACAATCAATGCAAACAAATAATATGAGGAAAAGGAAGCAAGTAAACAAGCATAAGTAAGAAAGGAGTATAAAAAACATACCTATGGAAGGAAGTGAAGAGTAGAAATGTAGAGCTTGAGTTTCAAGAATTTTCCTCTCCTCTTCTCGTGTGTTTTGGATGAGTGTGTGTGCAAGAATGTGGTGTAAAATGTGTGTGTTTGTGTGTGGAATAAATTGTACAATGGTGTAAGAAGAAAGTGTGGTCAAAACAAGAGAAATGGTCAAGAATACTCACCTCAGGGCCGCGCTCGATCTACTGTGGACTGGCGCTCGGTCAGCCTCACACCGGCGCTCGGAGACAAACCTTGCTCACTGGTCGAGCGATTTTTTTCACCGGAGCCGTAGCGAACCGCTCAGACACACGAAGGCCGGGGCTCGGACACCTTAAGGCCTGCGCTCGATCAGGGCCATTTTTTCCCAAATTTCAAAATTTAATTTCCTACACCACTTCAAACCATTCTAAACCAACACAAACATCATCAATCATTATCAACTAACCCAAATGAAGAATGAACACACCCCCCAAACTTTTTCGGATTGTAAATCCTAAAATTTTGGAAAAGAATGATGAATATGTCATAAGCTAAGAAATTAAGCACAATTCCACATACTAGCAAGCACAACACTATCCAATAATAATCCTACCATCTCAATATGAATTTCCCAACTTACTACCAATTAAGCACAAGAAGATCACAATGATAATCAATGATGAACATAACACATCTTACTTCCTAATCCAAAATCATGAAAACAAAACAAAAATTTAACTAACAAAGGATACTAAAAGGATATAAGGATGGGTTGCCTCCCATCTAGCGCTTAGATTTAACGTCCCCTAGCCGGACGACGCCGATGTTAGCTAAATGGCCAAGGATATGTATCATTTCTCCCATTATACATCAATCTCAAACCATCACTACTAAGGAAACATGTAGGATTTCTACCCCATACTCCTACTTTCCTTATCAATTTGAATTTGTAAGCACATGCAAATTTTTCTTCCCGTCTTCTCATAACACCATTCCACCCCCATCTCCTACTATCAAAGATATTCAAGAGAGTTCTTAACTAAACCTTATAATCAAATATCTCAAGAGGCAAAACAAATTCACAATAAACAACATGCTCAAATATAGCACAAGTAGAAGAGTCTAAGGGTAGAGACATACTCATTCCAATTGTAGGCTCCTCTTCCACTTCATTTTGTTGTTTCTCTTCTTTGAAGCTCAAATCCATGAGTGGATCTTCATCTTCCTCTTCTAGTTCTTCCTCCTTTCCTCCTCTTGAATCTTCTAAATTACCCCCATCTTCCTCCAACTTTTCTTCACAAATCTCATGGGCTTGTTTTGTCAATTGCTCCAATCGGAGCTCTAAGCTCTTGATTTGATCTCCTTGAGATTTGAACATTTCGTAAAACTTCACATTGGTCTCCTCAAAGAGTGTTTCGTCCTCTCTTTGAATTTCTTCACGTTGATTGAGCATGTAAATTAGAGTATCATTAATATGGCTTTGAGGAGGTTCTTCATGATTGAAAGGCATATGAGAGGGTAAAGTGTAGGAATATGGATCCTCATAAGAGTAGGAATTGGGAGGATATGGATCTTCTTGTAGAGATGGTGGTTGATATGGGTAGGGTTGATAGGTATAGGAATTAGGAGGATATGTGTCTTGTGGGAAATACGGGTAATGGTTGTATTCTCCCATCTCAATCGAGTTCACTCCTACAAAAATAGGCAAGTATCAACACTCACCTAGAATGATTAACACAAACAAAGAAATAAACAAAAACAAAGTAAACATCAATACAAGCCTAACAAAGTGATCATTTCCTCGGCAACGGTGCCAGAAACTTGCTTGCCAAAATCGTGTATGATTTCCACGCAAGTGTACATGGTCGTTGTTGTCGTGGCAAGTTAACCAAGATAAATACACAAGGAAATGATGCGATATCAAGAAAGTATTGAATGTTCACAAAGGCTAATAGCTAAGAAAATAAAGAAAAGGTCTTGTTTTCTATCTACTTCACAAAGCAAAGTAAAAGCTAACTATCAACTCTAGGAAGTGAGCAAGTGTGGAGTGTACATGGAAGTAATCATACTATGGTTCCTCTAGTGTCCTATCCATCCTAACATGCAAAAGATCTCTTGGTGTCTTAATCAAGCCAACTAGTGTCTAGATCTCACTAATAACACAAGCTTAAGGGCTCTATTGGGTGTCTAGATCTCTCTACAACTCCCAACACTCTAATTAAGAGGTCTAGGCTATTATGCAATTCTCATTGGTCATACAAGCCAAATATCAAACACTTGGTATGCATATAGTTCTTATAGCTCAATTCTCATTTCATAGCTAACCATACAGGCACATACAATCCAATTAAACATCTCAAGCATTCATACAAGTCATTAATAAGAGAACCAATCCATCAACATTACTAATTCAAGCATAGGATTAACAAGAATTAAATTCACCATAGTATTCATGCAACCATGCAACACATGGCTAATTGATGAAACAAAACAACAATTAACAATTTAATCATCATGATTATTAACTAAAACAAGAGAATTAAAGGAAATCTTACCATTTGTGGAGAAATTGAATATAATCTACAAACCTCCAAAATGCTAACTCTTGATCCAAAACTTGAAAACATAAATCGAACCATAGAATCATAGCTAATAAATTAGACTAAGCTAATGGAACAAACGGATTAAAGATCCAATGGATGGATCAAAAGGTATTATAGAGAGAAGTATGTGAAAATCTAATAACCCACTAAGTAACTACCTAATTCTCTCTCTAAACTAATCTAAGAACTTGGAATTATGAAGATGATTATAATAGACGGCTTTGAAAATCTGAACCTTGATTATGTATAGTGCTCCACAAGCTTGGTTTATTATATCCCTCAATAAATGCATGAAAGGACGAAATTACCCTCAATTTGGTAAAAAATGGACCCGCCGCTCGATCAGCCTCTTAGCCACGCTCGGACATACTTCATGGGTCCTGGTCGAGCGGTTCCCTTCACGTGGTCGAGCGGTGCCCTTCACGTTGTCGAGCGGTTCCCTTCACGTGGTCGAGCGTGACCTATAAACACAACTCTCTTGCCAACTAGGGGTCAAATGCACAAAGTATAGCATATTAAGGTAAAATATGAACATAAAATCATCAAAACCATATAGAAATGGATGCAAAATGATGCAATTATGACACTAATCACCAGCCTTAATCACCTTTTCTAAGAAAGTCAGAGAAAACATTTTCAAAAACTAAAACGAGTAGTACTTAAGGGCTCACATTCCGCACGTGCTCTAGCTTACTGTGATAGTTGTCTAACTGACTAGCTTCCAAGCGGTCAGCAGGTTCGTTATCTCTACTGAGCTTTCGAGAGCACTACTCAGACTCAGCCTATCTGAACTCCTGGCTAATCTGTCCCTGCTACCCCTGCGAACCATCAGCTCAGTGTAGTATTATTAGGATCTTCCTCACTGAGTTTGTAAGAGCATTTTCTGAAAGAATTCAGAAATTTTGACATCAGTGTATTCCCTTATACACTGATTTATCTCACAATCTTGGAGTGCGATGAATGACAAGGTCATTCACCAGCAGACACTTAGTGATAACGTGCTTCTCGGCAGAATGTTTGCCAGCTTTGTCTCAATCATCTTTCAGCAAATAATGGATCAGGCAGTGGAGCTAGGCAGAATAGCTCGTCAACTCCATGAGGCCAACGAGGAGAAGGAGAAGGTGATAAAGGCCAAGGAAGATGAGCTGAAGCGAGCGACTCTTAAGATTAAGAGTACTTTGGATGCTGAGAAGAATGCTCTCGAGACTTGCAAGAAACTTCAGTATCCCAATCGTAATCTTGAAGAGTAGTTAACAGCGGCCACTGAAGGGATTGCTCCTCTAAAAGCTGAAAGAGCTCAAGAGCGCCGAGAGTATACTGATACAGCGGAGTGGGTTCTTGAGCTTGAGAGGGAGAAATCCAAACTTCAGCTCGATGTGGAGTGTTTGTAAACCGAGGATGATCTGTCGGAGCAGGTACATGATGCATCCAATTTTGGATATATCTGCTCCTCAAGCGAGTGCATTTGGGATGTTCACCTGGCAGAGGAGAAGGGCTTGAAGATCTATGAGATCATGAAAAGAGATTTTCTGGAGTATGTCAGGGCTAATCCGCCGAACAAATTGTGTAACATCCCCACTTAAATAATACAAAAATGTGATGTGGCACAAGT
>JAPKLY010001000.1:18389-63936 GCA_026898435.1 Prunella vulgaris
AAATATTTAGTGAAGCAAATATGGACATAGAAACTTAGGGTATTACAAATCGCAACCCCTTCCTCTAGGGATGTATATACAATTATTCCCCCTCCGATGCAGTTTGTAGGATCAGCACCTGATACCGTTGCGGTCAAGCTCCTTGCTGAGGCTCCTGCGTCTACTCCGGGAGTTACTGATATCGCTGCTGCCACTACTGAAGAGGGCCGCCAGGAGGATGAACTTGAGGTTGCTATGTCTTATATCCAGACTCCTCCTGGTGAACAGACGATACCCCCCGGAGGTCTGACCTCTAATGCAGCTGATGTTGATACTACCGCTGCGGAGTAGGACTTCTTTTGTTCGCCTGTGCCTTAACTGTTTTAGGCCCCGATTTTGCCTTTTTTTTTTTTGCTACTGCTTTTCCTTGTTCTTCCATTGTAGGATGTTTTTATTGCTTTTGTTTTTTTGTTTACCAAACTTGTTTCAAGGAATGAAATGCCATTTAAGTCTTTCTGCGTATGTTGCTCTTTGTTTTAATGGTGCTCGTAATGTTTTTCTTTTTCAGCATTCACGAAATAGCTTATTCAGCTATAACGAGTAGGTCACTTTTACGTCGGTCGCATTCCTGGGAGCATTTATTACGTGATCCTTTGGAGCGTGTAATACGCTGCCTTAGGATGAGTGTTTAAAGCACTATCCCAGGTTCTGGGGAGTGTATGTTACGCTATCCTTTGGGGCGTTTATTACGTCCTTTGGATGTGAGTTTAATACAATGTTCCGGCCCATATATGTGGGCTTTTGTAGTCGTTATGCTCGTTTCTTATTTGGGATGTGTTAGGTGTCTGTAATGTATCTCTCAAGAAGTGCATATTTCAAGATGCTTTGCTCTTGTTTAAGACATGTTTGGTTTTTCAAACCGTTACGTCTTTTTACAAGGAGCGCATTTGACTAACTATAACCACGTTTAAGCAACTTCATATAGACTGCAACTTTCTTGTTCAAAAAGCTGCTTATAACATTTCATTCTTGGTTGACGTAACAAAACATATATCGTACATCCTTTATTGATAGAATTTTTTCAAATGAGCAGCATTCCACGTATACGAAGAAAGTACCCCGTCCAGGTCCACCAAATTGTAAGTCTCGTTTGACCAATTTCGCGAGACACGAAATGGTCCTTCCCATCCAGGTCCAAAGGTTCCAGGTGGAGTCGACAGGATTTTTCGCAACACCAAATCTCCTTCTTGGAAACTTCTCTAACGAATTTGCGAATTGTAGTATCGGGTAGCGTATTATTTGTATGTTGCATTGCGTAATTCTACCGAGACTCGCCTTTCTTCCAGGAAGTCCTTTTCAATCGCTACGGTTTCATCATTTTCTTCCTCGTAATACATACAAACACGCGATGTAGGATTTTGTAGTTTGACTAGTACTATTGCTTCGGTTCCGTACGCCATTGACAATGGGGTTTCTCCAGTGTTGTTCTGAATGACATTCGGTATGACCACAATACTTCTGGGAGTTCTTCAGACCATTTTTCCTTCTTTTTCGTCAAATGGAGCTTCAACGTTCGCCTGATGATTTTGTTGATTGCTTTGACTTGACCGTTTGATTGTGGATGGTAGGGTATTGAGTAATACTCTTTTATTCCCCAAGTATCACAAAACTCTCGGATATTTTTCCCGTCAAATTGTGGCCCATTGTCTGTTACTACTTGATGAATACAAAAATGTCATATTCTTCTACAAGAATTTATCAAACAAGGACGGATCAAGTTTTACCAGTATTTAGCTAAAAATAATCCAGCTTCAAATGAAACGATGATAGGAGCTTCTCTGACACAGATGTCCAGCTCCGGCGGTCCACTCTGGAAGCTTTCCAATAGAGATCTGCAAGAAATCAAGCCGGGAGGGACCCCGGCGTTGATCCTCCGATGCCCAAGTCACCCACCATTGATATGTAAATAATGCAGAAAATATATGGTGGAAAAATGTATCTGTGTATTTCTATAATGAATTGGAATAGTTTTTTATATCTCCTCCTTCTATGGAGGGCACAATTGTAATCTTTTAGCCTCAAGGCCCAACTGTCCTAGGGGACCACTTGAGGGGACCATTTTTTGGTTTATTACCATTTATGCCAAGTGTCACCAATAATCATTCATTGGTACAAGAATGATTCCTTTTTCGTCCTTTTCATGGTAGTGCTCACTGCACACTAAATAAGAGAATCCTTATTTCAGCATTATTGATATTTACATACTTCTTATCCAAGTTTCACCGAATCAATATGTATTCATACATGAATCGGAACATATTTTCCAATTCTGACATCTGGTTTTTCCAACTCTCACAGAGACGAGAGTTTGATTTATCAATATTGCTATCTAAATAATTTCTATACCTTCAGTCACCTTTCCTGACTTTCATACTAACAATCCAACTCTGGCTCTGCTCAGAGTTGTACATAGGATTGAAGACTATTTCCCTTCTCTTTTGGCTACGAACAGTGGGTTAGACATTTATCCCACATCAACTACTCCCTCCTATTCTAAATAAAATTTTTCTAAGATTTTAAATGGAATAATAATTTCTTATCTTGATTCCAGGATTAAGAGGTCAACTCTGATCCCTATTTTTATTTTCAGAAAAACTGTTTCCTTCTTTTCCCTCTCTTTTCTTTATTTACTCTTTTCGAATAAATTTAAATTCTTTCATAATACAAGAAAGTACGCGTACTTGCAAGCGACTCTTCAAGTACCATCATCTACAACGTCCACATGGCGACTCTTCAAAATTAAACTCCTGAGATGTTCCCTCCATTTCAATTGAACTCCTGAGACGTTACCTCTTCAAAATTCTCAGGCGACGGTTTCTTAGGGTTTCAGCTTTTCTGGAGGGGGATTCCAGTGCCCACGCACGACTCTTTCCTTCTCCCATTTTCAAATTATTTTCAATGCTTTTCTTACTTTCTATTTTGTAAGATTCCTTCTCAATCATTCTCGTTTTCCTTCGAACATATTAGTAAAATGCCTCCTAAACATAAATTGCCCGTTTCCACTGATCCTCCAGTAGTTCTAGGACTACCGACTAAGCCTTGGGCATCAAACCCTAGTTCTATTGAGCCACTCTCGATTCGCCCTGTTCACATTTTGTCTGTGAAGAAAAGGGAGAATTAGAATCTCATCTCCAAAGAGACTAACTTACATAAGGATGATCTTTCCAACCTTAGGGGTTTGCTAGACTGTCATTCTGATTTCTTGATAGACCTTCCTGGTCCTGATGAGCGCCCTAACATTTTGTGACTTCCTTCTCTAGCTTTCTGGGTGGCCCAGATAACAGCGGGGCTTCGTTTTCCTATTTCCCCTTTCTTTATATCTGTTAGCAACCTTTCGATATTCCGGTGAACCAGGTTAATACTACATCGATTAGGCTCATGCTTGCCTATTTTTTCATTCTGAAAGCTAATGGTGGTGATCCAACACCAGAGAGTTTGGACTTCTGTCACGACCTGAAAAGGGGTGATGAGTTTTACTATTTCAGTTCACAGACTCAGGGCCTTGCTTATTTCGTGGGCAAACCTCCTAGTATAGATGGTGCCTAGAAAGATAGCTATTTCATTGTAACTCCGTGTTCTGGAGTGTGGCCTTTTACAACCAGCGGTTGGCAGTATAGATCTCCCAAAATTTCTGAGTCTCTGCTCTCTTTTGAGGAGGCAATTTCTCCGACTAATAAGGAAGTTATGTCTCGTTTAAATGAGCTTATCTCGAAAAAGGGGCAACTTTGAATGTTTCATCTTCTAAAAGAGCCCCATGTTCTTTCTCATTTTGGATTCCTTGGTTTGGCTGTTTCTTCCTCTTCCGAACTTGGTATACATCTTTCTTGTTTACATTATGTTTCATTGCCCATTTATGAACAGGCTTTTACTTCTACTAATTGCTTCTACTTTTCTAGTTTCCAGATATTTCTTGGGCAAGTGCCCTAGTGTTATCTGATGATGAGGGTCATGAGTCCAAGAACCATGTTTCTAACCCTGAAATTGAAGGTACTAAAGGTACTATCCATGTTTCCCCTTCCAAAGCTCCTGAGGCTTCATCTGCAAGTCCCCAAGATGATCCTGTTCCAATTTCTCCTGATGCGGCAATTGCAGCTAATGACCCTTCCAAAAAGAAAGGTAAAAGGGTTGCCGCTTCCAAATCACAACCCAAGCCCGTCTTAAAGAGGACTCGCTTTTCTAAGCGTACTGGCTCTAATTCTGCCATGTCTGTGGAGAACCCAGATCCTATCACTACATTTCCCTTGATAGAGAACACTCAATTCATGGAGACTCTTAAAAGTCCCAAACTGGAGTCCTCTGATTCTAAGCTCTCTGTTCCTGCATTGAAGAACGTTATGTATGAACGTCTTTGTGAGGTATTCATACCATTCCTTTCTCTTTTGGCATTTTTCTTTCTTGCCACTTACATTATTTCATTTGTCAAGTCATTTCCAGTTCTTGGATTTGCACACTGAGTTACTGAAGATTGAAGGTTTGCAAAGTGACGCTCTTTCTGCCTCTGATTTGGCCTCTAAGGAACAGGAAATATTTCAACTTTCCCAAGAGAACAAAGATTTAAAAGCTCGTGTCGGTGTCCTCGTTTCAGAGAACTCATCTTTTCAACAGCAGGTTTCCAAGGCTGAGAAACTTCTTTCTCTCCAACTGAGGTCAGAGAAAAAGCTGCTGGAGAAAAGCTACTCTCAGGGTCATGCCCAAGGTATCTTGAATGGCATCAATCTCTACCGTTCGAAATTTCTCCATACCTCTTCTGGGCAGGCTTTTCTCAAGGAATTACTTGAAGGGATTCTTCAAGCTTATCGATCCAGTTCACTGTATCTGAGTGATATGACTCCTCACATGAGTCATTTCATTAAACATGGTTTCAAGTGCGCTGCGAAATAGGGTCAAGAGAAAGGTTTTCTAGAAAAGCTCGATATTCCCAAGGCTAAGGATAATATCACCCCTTCTCCTCATTTCCAAGGGGATGCTTCTGCCCCTCTTGATGCCCCATGGTTCCTTCCTGCCATGAAGAAAGCTGCTCTTAAAATTTCAGGAGAAGTATTCTCTTTCCCAAATTTACCTCCGGCTGATTCTCTACTCTATGATCTGTCTTCATCTAATGGTTCTGATCCTGGGATGCCTCCCTCTGCTGCTGCTGCACAAGCTCCTACTGACTTGGTTACCACTGTTGGCTTGGTTACCGATCTGAATGAATGAGATGTTTCATTCATTTTTTATCTAGATGACTTTTATGGTTACAGACTTCTTATTTCTGTCTTTTGAACAATGTCCCATTGGGACTTCCTTGTTGTATCTTTGAATCATCTTTATTTTTGCTATCACTTATGCAGTATTTCATTTTCTTGCTTGCGTATTGTTTTGTTTTTTTTACTTCGGTAAAAAGATATCTAGGATATTAGTTTACCCAAAACCCCACTCCCTCCAGTTCTTAATTGAACTTCTCTGGAAGTTTATTTAAGAACTTAAAGTTCAAATTCGTCAAAAATATTCTTCAATTCTACTCCCTTCAGTTCTTAATTGAACATCTCTGGAAGTTTGTTTAAGAACTTAAAGTTCAAATTCGTCAAAAAATTTCTTCAATTCCACTCCCTCCAGTTCTTAATGGAACTTCTCTGGAAGTTTATTCAAGAACTTAAAGTTCAAATTCATCAAAAAAATTCTTCAATTCTACTTCCTTCAGTTATTAATTGAACTTCTCTGGAAGTTTATTCAAGAACTTAAAGTCCAAATTCGTCAAAAAATTTCTTCAATTCTACTCCCTGCAGTTCTTAATTGAACTTCTCTGGAAGTTTATTCAAAAACTTAAAGTTCAAATTCGTCAAAAAATTTCTTCAATTATGTTGGTCCCAAATAGACAAAGACAGGTGTATGGGGGGGTAATACACTTGTAAGTACAATTTTTCAAAGATCAGTTTACAGTACACTTGTTAAAAACCCAGGCCACTTATAAATTATCAGTGCACTTGAAGGTCGCCTGACAAGTAGCCTGAGGATCTGATCAGTTTGAGTTGTGCAGCGGAATAATTGTAAAACACTTGAAGTTATTTAACTCACACAAATGCACAGGAGACACAGGGATTTATAGAGGTTCGGAGTTAAACTCTCCTACACCCACTTTTCCTGATTTAACAGGAGAATTTCTTAACCACAGAAATTTCTTATTTTAGAGTGCCAAGGTGCACTGATAAAGAATAGCTCCTCTTGATCTCTAGGATTTTCACTGAGTCCTAGTCCTCTCAGATTTCAGACTGAGACACTCCTCAGCTTACTTTTTTACCACTCACAACCTTGAACCTAACTTGGTTTAAGGGTTTGACTCCTTCCAACTAAGGTTGAGATAACCCTTTACAATGATGAGCAATATCTAGATTGGGTTATTTCAGTAGGCTTCTAAGATATTACAGTGTAAGCCTAATTACAAGAATGAATCCTAAGCAGTGTAAGCACTTGGGAAACTAGAGTGATTTCGAGTGCTTGAGTGTATGAGCTTTTATTATTATAACTTGAGCTTGTTAGTTTCCCGTACTTAGGTTCTTCTTCAACTCTTGTATTTATAGACTTGAATTTGAAAGACTATCCGTTGGAGAGATAGTTTTAAATTTAAGCTATTTTGGTGTACCAACGTTCTTCAAGATTTTCCTCAGATTTTTGGATGGTCAAATCTGTGAAAATGTAGCAGTCCAACGTTTGAAAGATCTTCTTCAGATTTTGGATGGTCAACTCAAGCATTAATGGTTGATAGCTCATTAAATGCCTGCTTAGTGTTAATGCAGCCGCCTTTGAAAATTGTGTCATCCTAGGTTGTTGGTTGCTTCTGAACTTGGTCCTGACAGGTCAGTCTTTGTGTCAGGTCCGTACATAGGTGGCAGCATCTCATTGGCATGTCTTAATTGTTCCTCAGTCTAGTCCTAACGGTTGCTTTGAAGTCTTCTGTCCTTTCATCAGGTGACTTGGAACATTCTCTTTGCTGCATTTAACACTTCATTTATGTGTTGGTTGCTTCCTTGTTAAATGTAGAGGGCATTTATTGCATCAGGTTACTTGTCTTCAGGGGAGTCCTTTCAGGCTGCTTGGACTTAGTCTTCTGGGGTGCATTCTTCAACAAGTGGGTGTATCTCCTAATCCTACATCAGGCTAGTCTAATATTTATCAGGCCAGTTTCTATACATCAGACTAGTTTTTAATAAAGTGGCCTGTCAGTTTACAAACTTATTTTCTAAGTCTTTATCATAGCCTTTTAACACTTTGGGTTAGAATTCTAATTCTTTTAGAGATACATTAATACATCAAGGGAGTCTTTGGGCTTTTATCAAAACATTTTACAAGTCATTTCCCAACAAATTCTACTCCCTCCAGTTCTTAATTGAACTTCTCTGGAAGTTTATTCAAGAACTTAATGTTCAAATTCGTCAATAAATTTCTTCAATTCTACTCCCTCCAGTTCTTAATTGAACATCTCTGGAAGTTTGTTTAAGAACTTAAAGTTCAAATTCGTCAAAATTTTTCTTCAATTCCACTCCCTCCAGTTCTTAATTGAACTTCTCTGGAGGTTTATTCAAGAACTTAAAGTTCAAATTCGTCAAAAATTTCTTCAATTCTACTCCCTCCAGTTCTTAATTGATCTTCTCTTGAAGTTTATTCACGAACTTAAAGTTCAAATTCGTCAAAAATTTCTTCAATTCTACTCCCTCCAGTTCTTAATTGAACTTCTCTGGAAGTTTATTCAAGAACTTAAAGTTCAAATTCGTCAAAAAAATTCTTCAATTCTACTCCCTCCAGTTCTTAATTGAACTTCTCTGGAAGTTTATTAAAGAACTGGAGATTCAAGAGTTTTCTCAATATTCGATATTGCATAATCATCTATCAAAACTGAAACGCCTCAGCTCTAGTAGGGTTTCATTGAATTCATAAAATCATAGCATCTCTTGCTTAAATCTTTGATTCCAAAACAATAAAAAAGCTTGCCTAGAATCTCTGAGCTCATGCTCATCTAAGAGTAATACTTCTTCAGATTCGAAATGTTCCATGGTCGCGACAACTTATAGCCATTCTCATCTTTCAATTCATATGCTCCTCCTCTCAAGACCTTAGTCACCACATAGGGGCCTTCCCAATTAGGGTCCAGTTTTCCAGTTGGTTTGAGAGAATCGACTCTGCGTAGAACCAAATCTCCTTTTTCCAGTTTCCTCATTCTTACTTTCTTATCATGTGCAGCCTTCACCTTGCTTTTGTACTTTTCCGTCCTTAGATTTGCCATCTATCACTCTTCCTCTAGCAAATCCAGGTTTTCTCTCATCAACCTCGCATTCTGCTCTTCGTCATACATCAATATGCGATGTGTTTTGATTCCTACTTCGGCCGGAATCACAGCTAGAGCTTCATACACCAAATTGAAAGGTGATTCTCCAGTGGCAGTTCTGGTACTAGTTCTGTATGCCCATAACACTGGCTCTATCTCTTCTACCCAGTCTCCTCCAGCTCTGGATAGACGAGTTTTTATTCCATTCACTATAGTGCGATTAGTGACTTCTACTTGCCCATTCGCTTGAGGATGAGCTACTGTTGCAAATCTCTGCTGAATATTCATCTCTGAACACCAATTCTGAACTCGAGTTCCTACAAACTGGGTTCGTGGTATCCCATATCTGCAACATATATTCTTCCAAAAGAATTTTATGATGGTTGTCTCATCAATTTTTCTTACTGCTTCCGCTTCTACCCATTTTGTGAAGTAATCAGCAGCTACATGAAGTGAAGGCCTTTCCTCCAGGGGCTGTAGGAAACTTTCCCACAATATCAATTTCCCATTTATCAAATGGGCATGGAGAGAACATCAATCCCATTCCCTCAGCTGGTGTGCGTATTATAGTTCCATGCTTCTGACATTTATCACATCTCTTGACCAATTCTCGAGCATCTCTTGCTAGAGTTGGCCAATAATATCCGGCTTTCAAGACCTTCCTTGTCAACTCTCTATATCCAGCATGACTGCCACAACATCCTTCATGAATTTCTCTTAATACATAGTTCCCTTCTTTCTCTAAAAGACACCTCGAATGAGGCTGGGAAAACGTTCTTCTGTATAGATCATCTCCGATCATACAATATCTTATACAAGCTCTCTTCTTTACTGCCTCCGTTCCCTCTCCAGTTCTGAAAAACTGGATGATTGGGATCCTCTAATCATTTCCATCAGAGATGTAATTCACTTCTGAGAGATGAATTTTCTCTTCTGATGTGAACAAGGTGATCTTTCCCGACATTCCTTCTTCTGCAGAGCTGGCCAGCTTAGCCAAATAATCAGTTGTGCCATTTTCCTCTCTGGGAATTTGCTCAATCTTATGTTCTTCAAACTTCTTCTTGACTTTCTCAGCCAATTCTGCATATTCTATCATTTTGGCATTCTTTCTTTCGTATGCCCCCAAGAGCTGTTGGATAACCAACTGTGAATCTGAGTAGATGATGGCTCTCTGCGCACCCATCTCCCACATCATCTGCATTCCTCTCAAGAATGCTTCATATTCTGCCTCATCGTTAGAAGCTCTGAACTTCAATTTGATTGCAAATTGCAATTCCTCTCCGGTGGGAGGAATTATCACAATTCCTACCCCACACCCAGCTGTCGATGAAGATCCATCTACAAACGCCTTCCAAATCTCAGGCTTATCTTTGTTTGTTGTCTCTTGGATAAAATTCGCTAAGGCTTGTGCCTTAATAGCAGTTCTGGGCTCAAACTCGAGATCATACTCTCCCAGCTCTACTGCCCATTTGACCATTCTTCCAGACAGATCTGGTCTACCCATTATAGATCTCATGGGTAGATTGGTTCTCACAATTACCTTGTGCGATAAAAAGTATGACGTGAGCCTTCAGACTGTCACCATCAGAGCCAGAGTAGACTTCTCAATTTCAGAATATCTCACTTCTGGTAATTGCATTATCTTGCTAACATAGTATATGCACAATTGTCTTCCTTCTTCTTCTCTTATCAGAACTGAACTCAGTGCATATTCTCCCACGGAGAAGTATAAATACAAGGTTTCCTTTGGCACCGGTTTGGTGAGTAAGGGCAACCTTTTCAAATGATCTTTCAGATCTTCGAAGGCTTTTTGACATTCTTCATTCCATTCAAATTTTGAGCCTTTCCTCAATATCTTAAAGAAAGGCAAACTCTTCTCTGCTGCACGAGAGATGAAACGACTAAGGGCTGCAATATGCCCATTTAGCTTCTGTGCTTCTTTCAAATTTCTAGGTGACTGCGTATCAAGAATTACCTTCACCTTTGCCTGATTCACCTCAATGCCTCTGGGAGTTACCATATACCCCAGAAATTTTCCAGATCTTACCCCGAATGGGCACTTCGTGGGGTTTAATCGGATCTGATAAACTCTGATTACTCCAAATATTTCCTCCAGATCTGAAGCATGATCTTTTGCTTGGAAACTTTTTACAAGCATATCATCTATATATATACGTCCATATTACGACCGATTTGTTTCTTGAATACCAGATCTACCATTCTCTGATAGGTGGCACCAGTGTTGTTTAATCCGAAAGACATTTTCACATATCCATAGGTACCACAAGACACCACAAAGCAAGCTCTACGCACATCTTCTCTTTTCATCCAGATCGGATGGTGACCTTGATAGGAATCCATCATTGACAATAATTCACATTCGGGCGTTAAGTCCACAAGTTGATCAATCCTTGCCCAAGGATAATGATCTTTTGGGCATGCTCTATTCAGATCTCGAAAATCTATGCACATTCTCCATGCATCGGCTCCCTTTGCTACCATAACAGCATTGGACAGCCATTCTGGAAATTGTACTTCCTCTATGTGCTTTGCTCTCAAGAGCTTCTCTACTTCTTTTCTTATGATTTGATCTTTCTCATATCCAAATTGTCTCAACTTTTGCTTCACATGTCCGCTATTGGGATCCATATTTAAGCTATGCAGAGCCACTTCTGGATCAATTCCAACCAAATCCTCTGGTTGGAATGCAAACAAATCCGCATTTCATATCAAGCAAAAACTGCTTCTGCTACATTGCTCGTCATCTGTGTACCAATTCTGGTAGTGAATCCAGCTCTGCCCGGGAACAACTCCACTGGCATAAGTTCTTCTTTTTCCTAGATTTTCATCTCTGCCTCTTCTTCCATTTGCTCTATTCTCTTCATTCTCTTACCAATGGGGTCATCCCCTCTGGTTTCATCTGTTTTCGCATATTGTGTGGCTTTTCTCACTGTCTCAACATAGCACTTTCTAGAGCAACATTGGTCTCCCACCAATTCTGCCACTTCTTCCCCTACTGGAAATTTCAATTTCATATGATACGTGGAGATAACTGCTCGGAAAAGATTCAAAGATGGTCTCCCCAAAATCACATTATATAATGAAGGACATCTACCACCAAAAAACTTACCATCTTTACATTGCATACTGGTGGGCTTCCCATTCTGACTTGAAGGGAAATTTGCCCTTTGGGATGGATTGCTCCTCCCGTGAATCCAAAAAGTGTTGTGTCAAGTTCCACATTCAAGTTCATCTTTGCTAGACAATCATAAAATATGATGTCTGCTGAACTGCCAGTGTCCACAAATACCCAAGCAACATCATATCCTCCAATTTCCATTGTCACCACTAACGCATCGTTGTGTGGTCTCTGAATTGGAATTTCATCTTCAGGTCCGAATTGGAAAAATGGGAGATTACTCATTTCTCCCACCTCATATCCAACTCTGTTTTCCCAGAGCTGAGCAGATCTCACAGAAGCTTTCCTTGCCCGATTGGAATCACCATCCGTTGGGCCTCCCACAATCATTTGGATATATCCTCTTTTGTATCCAGGTCAATCTTTTCTTTGCTGGTCTATCACCTCTTTCCCCTTTTCTGGGACTTCCTTTCTCTTATGTGGATAGTTAATTCTTTCCCTATCCTTTCTGACAAACTCTGCCAAATGTCCCTCTCTGATCAATCTCTCAATAGCATCTTTCAAATGTCGGCATTCATTTGTATCATGTCCATAATCATTATGAAATCTACAATAGAATTCAGATTTTAGGTTTTTAGGCCCTCTTTTCACTGAGAAAGGAAACTTAAAACCAGGATGGTCAGCCACTACTTCCAACATCTCTTCAGGTTGCAGTGTTAGAGGAGTGTAAGTGTCAAATCTCTCAGGTTTAACTTTTTCTCTGCCCCCCTTTCCTTTCTCCGGGGAGGTCAATTTCTTCTTTTTCTGATTCTTTCTTTCTCTCCACTTTTCTTATCACGGCTTTCCTCTTTCTTGGCCCCTCTGACCTCTTCCAGGTTTATGTACTTATCAGCTCTTTCCTAGAGCTCATCAAATGATAAGGGTGGTTTCTTAGCTAGAGACTTAAAAAAGTCTCCATCTCTTAGGCCCTGAGCTAGAGCATTCGTCTTTACTTCATCAGAGGCTGAGGGCACTTCCAGTGCTGCCTCATTGAACCTCGTGATATATTCTCTCAATTTTTCATTCGATTTCTGCTTCAAAGACAACAAATATAATGAAGTCTTTGTAATTTTTCGAGCGATGGAGAATTGATGCAAAAATAAGTTACTGATTTCCCCAAAGGAGTGAATCAATTCTGCAGGCAACTGACTGAACCATTTCTGAGATGATTTGGTGAGGGTAGTGAGAAATACTCTACACTTTACCCCATCAGAATATATGTGGAGCAAAGCTCCATTTTCAAATCTCAACAAATGATCCTGCGGATCAGTAGTTCCATCATACTCATAACTCCGAGTTTTGAAGTTCCCTAGCAATGGATCTGCCAGAATTTCCTCAGAAAATGGAGATCCCCCCCAGAGCGGAGGGATTTCTTTTTTTGATTTTTCATAATGTTTCTTAATCGTTTCCATATCTCTTTTCAGAGATGCTAGTTCTTTGTTCGCAGCAGTCTTTGTTGTGGACTCAGCTTCTTTTTCTTCTGAGTCCCCACTTTCATACTCAACTAATCGTGAACCTCTTGTACCAGTTCTGGTAAACATTCTCTCATCTATGGTGGCAGATCCGTCGGCAGCTGCTCTGCCAATTCTGGTTCTCACATCTTCTTCCCCTGGGATATCTCCCAGAGGAAGAGATGATGTGTTGGGCACATTCCAGGCCCGATTTTTTCTGGGAACATTCCGAGCCCTATTTACTCCGGGCACATTCCAGGCCCTATTTTCTCCGGGCACATTCTGGGCCCTATTCTCTCTGAGCACATTCCAGGTCCTATTCTCTGGCATGCTCTGAGTTCTGACAACAGGTTCGACCTGAGGTCCAGATCCCAAAATTTCAGCCATCGCATTTTCATTTCTGGTGAGTGGAGGCATCTCCGCCGGGGGTATCTGCGTCCCAGGTGGAGCCTCCAACTCTGGAGTTCTGGCCAACAAGGTGTTATTCACTGCTGACTATATCAGACTTTTCAAATATTTCGATGTCATCGAAACTCAGGAGGAATCATTCTGATCTGGGTTCATACTTGGAGTTCTTTCATCCAACACTATCGTTGCCGGAGTATCCATACTAGCCGGCGTGTTAGCAGCTTTGTCTAAATCTTTTCCCAGATTCTTGGGAAGTGGCTCAGTCATTTCTACCTCTATGAATCAAAAACAATCTGTTCATCATCTTTATCATAAGGTGTTCTTCCAAACACAACTTCAAATAATAACTTTCATTGAATAAATAACATTAATTTGCAAGTGTTTCTCGAGAAACACATTCTGATTTTCTTTCATCATATCACAATGATAATAACAGTTTATCAATCCAAGAATCATATGTCATATTCATCTTTAAAAACCACAATGTTCATCTTCTTATCAGCTACACATGCATATATTCATCTTCAAGATCATTCATAGGATATTATTTTCCATGACACCATATCCAGATTTTCTTTCTAAAAGGCTGCATTCATGTTCAAAGAGTACCTTCCTACATTTTATTTTCTTCAGAAACTTTCGTACATAAAGAAGAAACATTTCAGAAATCATTCATAGATTTATTCAAAATCTTTCATCATCATATTTTCTACTCAAATCATACATATATTTCTTATCAAGAAATTATTCCAGGAAGGGTAAAATCAAATCCCTCATTTTTCAGCAAACAATGGTGTCAATACTCTACATATTCTTTCATTCAAAACGATTTCAAAAGGAACACTCACGCCAAAGCTCAAATGTTCCCACAGACGGCGCTAGTTGATGAATACAAAAATGTCATATTCGTCAACAAGAATTTATCAAACAAGGACGGATCAAGTTTTACCTGTATTTAGCTAAAAATAATCCATCTTCAAATGAAACGATGATAGGAGCTTCTCTGACACAGCTGTCCAGCTCTGGCGATCCACTCTAGCAGCTTTCCGATGGAGATCTGCAAGAAATCAAGCCTGGAGGGACCCCGACGTTGATCCTCCGATGCCCAAGTCAGCCACCATTGATATGTAAATAATGCAGAAAGTATATGGTGGAAAAATGTATATGTGTATTTCTATAATGAATTGGAATAGTTTTTTATATCTCCTCCTTCTATGGAGGGCACAATTGTAATCTTTCAGCCTCAAGGCCCAACTGTCTTAGGGGACCACTTGAGGGGACCGTTTTGTGATTTGTTACCATTAAGCCAAGTGTCACCAATAATCATTCATTGGTACAAGAATGATTCCTTTTTTGTCCTTTTCATGGTAGTGCTCACTGCACACTAAATAAGAGAATCTTTATTTCAGCATTATTGATATTTACATACTTCTTATCCAAGTTTCACCGAATCAACATGTATTCACACATGAATTGGAATGTATTTTCCATTTCTGACATCTGGTTTTTCCAACTCTCACAGAGACGAGAGTTTAATTTATCAGTATTGCTATCTAAATAATTTCTATACCTTCAGTCACCTTTCCTGACTTTCATGCTAACAATCCAACTCTGGCTCTGCTCAGGGTTGTACATAGGATTGAAGACTATTTCCCTTCTCTTTTGGCTACGAACAGTGGGATAGACACTTATCCCACATCACTACTAATCGAGGTATGTCAAATCTACAGATAAAGTTCTTTTAGATAAAATTGATCATCTTCTCTTGCATCACTGTTACTAGCGATCCGGCTTCTGCCCATTTGGTATAATAATCCACGGCAACCACCGCAAACCACACACTTTCCTTCCCTGGTGGGAATGGTCTGATGATGTCGATGCCCCCATTTAGTAAATGGACATGGGCTGTACACCACTTTCATCTCTTGTGGAGGAATGTTTATGCTAGGAGCGAACATTTGACATTTGCGACATTTTTCGCAAATGAGATTGCATCTTCTTTCATGGTGGGCTAGTAGTACCCTTGCCTAATGGTTTTGTGTGCTAATCCTCATCCTGTAGCATGGCTTCCGCACATGCCTTCATAGATTTCTTCAAAAATTTCCAATCCCTGATTCTATGATACACATTTGAGTAGGAGTGAAGAAAATCCTCTCTTGTATAGTTGGCACTCGATCATTACGTTTCAGACTGCTCTCCTGTAGTCAAGTGTTTTACAAGACTAGTTCTCCAGTCGTCATCATCCATCTCGTCCAATCCCAACCCCTCATTCCATGTTTAATTTATTTTGTAATCAAAGGTTAAAGGATTATCGAACTTGGTGATGATGACTTACGATATCTCCGTTGCCCCTGGCTTAATGCTAGTCTGGCCAGAGCATCGTATTCGTGTTTTTCAAGTCGAGGTATCTGTTCGATGTAGACTTGTTAACATCTTCACCAGATGAGCTACTATTTTTTGATATAGCATTATCTGTTCATTTTAAGCCTCGAATTCTCCTCGAACTTGTAGCACTATCAGTTGTGAGTCACCAAAGATTTGCAATTTTCTGACTCTAATGGCCAACATGAGTCTGAGTCCAGCTGTTGGGACAATCTGAGTATTTTGATTAGATCCCAAAACCCCTGATGAATTTGCCTAAGTATAGTGTTCAGGATAAAATAGTTCAGGATAGTTAGGTTAGAGATTCAGTACAGAAGGACCATGCTGAAGACTGAAGAATATTGGAGTCGACCCAATTTACTGAAGTCTGAAGCGTAAACCATTCTGAAGGAGTCAGTCAGTCTCGCTGAAGATTGTCTGTTCTGAAGCTGAAGATCGAAGCCTGCTGATTCATCCTGAAGTCATTCCTGAAGTACCATTGTCTGATGTTTCTACTGAATACACTAAGCATGTTCAGGACAGAAGTCAGTCAGTGAATAGTAAGTGTTACCTATCAGGCTGTGCTGAATGCACATAGGACCTGACTTAGGCCTTGGTTCAGTTCACCTGAATCCTGTAAGTCCGAAGCAAAAAGGTAACACATACTGAGCTGAATGACCTATCAGGCTGTGCTGAATGCACATAGGACCTGACTTAGGCTGTGGTTCAGATCACCTAAATCATGTCAGTCCAAAGCAAAAGGTTATTTATGCTATGGGACAAGAGACAAAAAGAATGTCAGTAAGACTCCATTAAGACACACGTTCAGACTGAGTTATTAACAAGAGACTCAGAGCATTGAATGTATGAGGAAGGATAAATGTCTGAAGGTCAACTAGCCGTTATAGCGGAGAACCAATGATCTTTCGACACGTATGCACGGAGTCTGCGCAGCATTTAATGCGGCATTTAATGCGTCTCAAAAAGGTTGCAGGTGATGTGACAACTTGCCAGAATAAGCATGGCGGGTAGGTCGAACAGTATTTCTAGCCTGCAATCTACCTAAAATAGGAAAGATTTGATTTGATCTCCTCCAACGGATCTATTTTGAATCTCGCCTATAAATATGGAGAACCTTGCACCCATTCAAGGTTAACGGGAAATTTCCAAGAGAAAACTCTCAAGAATCCAAGAACACAAAGCATATCATAAACAACACTCTGCAATTAAATTTCCCTAGTGTTGTAGTAGGATTCACTCTGTATTTGCTTAGATCGATAGCTCTATTATTTAGCATTGATTTGTATTGCTAGAGCTATCTTAGTTGGAAACCAGAACACCAAACCTCTCAAAGTGTGAGATAGGTTGGTTAGAAGGACTGGGACTTGTAAAACGCCCAGGGGTCAGTTCCTAAGAGAGGAAGTTGGCTACTCGTGTCCCTTGGCACGTAAAACCCAAGTACCTATCCTCAGGGTTTTGAGGATAGCTTCCTGTTAAATCAGGTCGTGGACGTAGGAGTTGGTTATCTCCGAACCACGTTAAAAAGTCCCCTGTGTGCTGATTTACTGTTTTGTTCAGGATCATAAATGTCATCATATTAAACTGAACATACTGCATTGATTTTAACTTCAGGACTGAATCAATCATCCTGAATCTGAATATTGTGCACTCAGCCTTAACCACCAATTTACTAAGCAACTCAGAGAAAATGTTTTCAGAAACTAAAACGAGTAAAATCTAAGGGCTCACTTTCCGCACGTACTCTGACTCACTGAGATAGTAGTCCAACTGACTCGCTTCCTAGCAGTCAGTAGGTTTGTTATCTCTACTGAGCTTCCGAGCACTTTACTCACACTCAGCTTATCTGACTCATTACTGAACCGTCCCTGCTGCCCCTGTGGACATTCAGCATTCTGAGTACTTCAGGGAATCCTGACTGAGAGTGTAAGAGCATTTTTCTGAGTCTTTCAGAAAAATCTGACATCAGTGTATTCCCCCCCCCCATACACTGATTTAACTCGTTTCGGGACCAACACCAGCTATTAATGCTTTGTACTCCGCTTCATTATTTGTTTCCAGGAAGGCAAATCGTATAGCTGATGTAAACAGTTGTCGGTCATGGCTTATTACTACTACTCCTGCCCCCGATGCCATGTTTGTTGAAGATCCATCCACGTACAAGTGCTACAGATGTTCACAATCCCTTGTCAAATCTGGTGGATAAGTTAGCTCTACAATAAAGTCGGCCAGAACTTGTCCTTTGATTGTCATCCTTGTTGCGTATGTGATGCTGAACTGGCTAATCTCCAGTGACCATTTTAGCAATCTTCCCGCTGTATCTGGGCGATGTAGAATTTGTCTCAGTGGGAATGTAGTGAGTACCTCTATTTGATGATCGTAGAAGTACGACCTCAACTTTATCGTGCTAATGACCAAGGCATACGCGAGTTTCTTGGTTGGAGAATACCGCATTTCTGCCTCACACTACAGGAAATCACACATTCCGTGACAAAATTTTGTATGACGATACAAAATTTGTCACAATAAGTTACCTACAAGTGACAAATTTAATTTTCATCACCAAAAAGTGAGGATACGTGACGAATTTTCTTTTTGTCGCCACTGGTGTTTTTTCGTCACTAATTCGAAATTTTCATGACAAAAAAAAATTGTCACAATAAACTTTGGTGACGATATTCATAATATTTAGTGACGATTGTCATTGTAATTAGTGATGATCATAGTCGTCATATAATATATAATATTAATGACAATTTTATATTTCGTCGCTAATTGTTCATAGTAATTAGTGACATATTCTTTCGTCACCAATATTGATATATAGTGACGATTAATAATCTTTTTTTAATGACACACTTATTTCGTCACAATATTATTCGGTGACGATCTCAATTTTAATTGGTGACGATCAATATTGGTCATATATTATAAAGTTTTAATGACAATTTTATATTTCATCGCTAATTGTTCATAGTAATTAGTGACATATTCTTTCGTCACCAATATTGATATATAGTGACTATTATTAATCTTTTTTTTAATGACGCACTTATTTCGTCGCAATATTATTCCGTAACGATCTTCATTTTAATTAGTGACGATCAATATTGGTCATATAATATTCAATTTGCATGACGGTTTTATGTTTCGTCATTAATTGTTCATAGTAAATAGTGACATAGTATGTTGTCATCAATATTTATATGGTGACGATTAATAAATTTTTCCATATAAAATATAAATTTTACTGAATAAAATTGTGAATATAAAATTTATTAAAAAAATTTGTTTATTAAGGTTCGATCACAAAACCTTTCGATTAAACTTGACAAATAGACAAATAACGACCAAATAGCTAGATAATTTTTATTTTAATTTGATGTTTATTATTTATTATCTTTTTGCCAAATAATCTAGATAATTTTTATTTTAATTTGATATTTATTATTTATTATCTTTTTGCCAAATAAGCTAGAAAATTTTTATTTTAATTTGATGTTTATTATTTATTATCTTTTTGCCATTAATTAATTTTTCCGTATAAAATATAAATTATATTTAAAAAATTAAAAAATATAAATTTTAATCCATCAAGGTTCGAACATGGGACCCTTTTACTTAAAGAGAATAACTACACCACTGGACCAAACACTACATATGTCTTAGATATTTTAATAAAAATATTTGAATCAAGTTTGCACACTACTGCATTTTTTCTCATAGATAACTGAGAATAGATAATGGAGTCTCTAAATCAGTTATATATGGTTCATGTTTCAGTTATCTATGTAATGTCTGTTATCTAGTTAGAGATCACTTTGTACCTAGATAACTTATTTTACTCTTAGTTAACTATGTAAAGTTATCTATATATAATTTTAAAAAAAATAATATATTATAGATAACTTGTATATATATGTTATCTAGTAATTTTTAGTTATCTAATTTTAAAATAACATTATTACATATATATATTATATTTTTTATACTTAGAAAAATTTTGGAACAAAACTAAACATCTAATCAATTTGATACTCTAAACAAATTTAGTGATTTGATGTGTGATTATCAATTTGATTAATGATTTAGTGATTCTATTTACAAGTATTGATGTTGGGATCCTAATAGTATCACTCTTTTGTGAGGATGGTATTACGAACTACTCAGTCTAGTATTACATACTATTAGGTTATTTCCTAGTACCATCCTCACAAAAGAGTAATACAATTAGGTTATTTCCTTAATTTTTAGTTTTAAATTACTACTAATAATAAAGTTTTGCAAGATATTATCTATTTTAGTTTTAAATTACTAGATTAGATATAAAAAACAAAATTAGTTCAAAGATATACACTTGTTGTACGAAAAGATTACTCGTTATGTTACATGTTAGTTGAAATTGTACTTGTGATACTTATAGTAGTCATATCCACTTGTAGTACTCACACATCCTCATGTTTACCAAAACTCCACGTTATGATAAATTCAGTGATTTGGTGTGTGATTATCAATTTGATTAATATTTAGTGATTCTATTCACAAGTATTGATGTTGGGATCTCTTTAGTGAGGATGGTATTAAGAACTACTCAGTCTAATATTACATACTACTCGGTTATTACCTAGTACCTTCCTCACAAAAGAGTAATACTATTAGGTTATTTCCTTAATTTTTAGTTTTAAATTACTACTAATAATAAAAGTTTTGCAAGATATTATCTATTTTAGTTTTAAATTACTAGATTAGATATAAACAATAAAATTAGTTTAAAGATATACACTTGTAGTACGAAAAGATTACTCGTTGTGTTACATGTTAGTTGAAATTGTACTTGTGATACTTATAGTAGTCATATCCACTTGTAGTACTCACACATTCTCATGTTTACCAAAACTCCATGTTAAGATAAATTTAGTGATTTGGTGTGTGATTATCAATTTGATTAATGATTTAGTGATTTTATTCACAAGTATTGATGTTGGGATCCTAATAGTACCACTCTTTTCTGAGGATGGTATTAGGAACTACTCAATCTAGTATTACATACTATTAGGTTATTTCCTAGTACTATCCCCACAAAAGAGTAATACTATTAGGTTATTTCCTTAATTTTTAGTTTTAAATTACTACTAATAATAAAAGTTTTGCAAAATATTATCTATTTTAGTTTTAAATTACTAGATTAGATATAAAAAACAAAATTAGTTCAAAGATATACACTTGTTGTACGAAAAGATTAATCGTTGTGTTACCTGTTAGTCGAAATTGTACTTGTGATACTTATAGTAGTCATATCCACTTGTAGTACTCACACATACTCATGTTTACCAAAACTACATGTTATGATAAATTTAGTGATTTGGTGTGTGATTATGAATTTGATTAATGATTTAGTGATTCTATTTACAAGTATTGATGTTGGGATCCTAATAGTATCACTCTTTTGTGAGGATGGTATTAGGAACTACTCAGTCTAGTATTACATACTATTAGATTATTTCCTAGTACCATCCTCACAAAAGAGTACTACTGTTGATAGAATTTACTAATGATGTTCTTTATGTGGCTATTATAACATATTAATCCTATCAAACAATAATCCAAGAATTTATGTTCTTGGATAGATAATATAGAGAGATAAAGTAGAGAGTTTAGAGAGAGAAAGTAAAGGTGTATTATTATTAAGTTGTAGAGAGAATAATATAAGAGAGACCTATTTATAGGTGTGCAAGTATGAGGTGGCACCTTGCGAGCCTATTTGGCTCCAGGTGTTGACGAGGGTTCCCGACCCTCATCTTGGTTCCTCATAATGCCTCCTATCCAATGCTTATCCTACTACATATACATATTCAACACATACACCTGCCACCCGAATCCTAGACCTATGCGAGCTTCGTTGCCTTGTGTTGATTTTATGAACAATGTAGCGTTGGACTCGTGCTTGGCCTCCATGAGTAGGGGCGAGCTTCCTCTCGAGTGGGCAAGCTCGTCTGCAACCCTCTCTCCTGGTGTAATTGGTCGAGGGCCTTGGCCTATCAGGAGCTTGGGCGAGATTCTTACCTACTTCGCCGAGCTTCCCCGTGTTGGCTTTGATCCAGATTGATGACGTAGCTCCTACACAAGCTGGCGACCTTCTTAGCTTTGAGATAATTCTGTGATTATCCTTTGATAGTTCGCCTATCAACATTTGCCCCCCAGCTCGCTCACATCATGATATTTCTAATGTGTGGGCGAGCTGATTTGTCTCTGTGGATGAGGGCTCGAGTGATGGCGAGCTATCTCTGGGTTAGAATCAAGGCATCGTGCACGCCTTTTTTGGCCTCAGTTCCCGCGCCCCATAATGGCTAAACTTTCAAATTTTTGCATCTGGGTCCTTGAACTCCCTGAATATTAAACCTCTCCCCCATGTCTATAAATAGGTGAGGGTAAGTTCATTCTTCACTTTTACACTTCCTATTTTCCAGGGCAATTTTCGGCGATCGACTTCCTTTGCTTCCGATGGAGTTTTGGGCGTTCTTCATGGTAGAACACCCATTTTTCTTCTTTCTTTCCTTCTTTTCTGTAGATTCCTCTTGTTCTTTTTCCTATCTCTTCAAGTTTCTGGAAACTTCGAACGTTTCCGGTGACCCTTGGTTTCTGGAAATAACTCACCCCAAATGCCTGGAGCAGCTTGTTGGCGGCGTTGGCAGTCTTTGGGCTGGAGGTATATGAGAACCGATTGACCACAGCCGAGCTCGACGCATAGTTCACCATAACCCGGCAAGTGAACGACGGCAAGGGGTACTACTACCTCAAAGCTCGCCGTGGTGAGAAATTTTTGGGAATCCTTCCGAACAAGATCCGTGACTGGAAGCAGCAATTTGTCTTCATGGGCAGAGATTGGCGAGCTTCCACTAGTTACTCCGAGCGAGGAGGATGAATTCCTTCCCCAGATGAATATGGGAAGGCCAGCAGTAGGTCGCCTACTTCGGTGTGCGTGGGTTGAATTAGATTTACTAATCTAATTCCCATTTTTTACAGGTTTGAAGCATCACAAATCAAGTCGCGGCAAGCCCGAGGTCCCCCTCGAGTTCGACCTGGTGCGAGCTGTGTGCTATGTGAGGAGCGAAAAAGATCGGGAGATCGCCCATCTCAGCAAGCACCACTGCCTCAGACTTGCCAGCCTCCATACCTTGCCTCATCACCTCGAGGTCCAAGGTCCCGAACTCCCAGGTTTTACAACTTACCGAAGCTCACCCATTAAGTGGGTAGCTCGCCTATGTGCTAACCATCTTTCTTCGACTTATGCTGACGATAGCTGGGTTGCCTTCCCGACTGTTGAGATCCCTCCGGCTTATGAAGTTTTAGCATGCCGATTCGCCATGGGTCCACCTCGCCCCAATAAGTTGGCCTTGCCCTCCCTGCTCTCACTAGAAACGAGCAAGAAAGCGGAGCCCGCCTCGAAGAGGGTGAGGTAGGTGGGTCAGGGACCCAGAAAGGGCCGACTAGAGCCCCGACAAAACCCAAGGCTGAGGAGGTCACCCGGGCCAACAGGGGCGGAGGACGAGCCGGCGCCACTCCTGAGCGAGGTCCTAGGAAGAGGGGTCTTCACAGGGGTGATGGATCCCGAGTGGGGGAGGATGATGTGCAAGCTCACAAGAGAGCTAGCACGGGTCTTCATGATGATGAAGGGTCCGAGCACGTTGAGCGAGCTGATGCAAGGTCGGCACAAGGCGGATCCGCCCATTCGACTGCCCCGTTGGCAGTCGCTCCCCTTCAAAGGTCGCTGCCTTCTCCATCCCCCTTCGGAGTGCAAACCGTGGATGACACGCTCCTAGGCTGGGACCCCAATCGAGCTCAGTGAGTAGCTCGCTGTTCTGGTTCTACTTCCCGTCGTTTTCTCATATTTCCTTTTTCTCTAACTCCAACTATTTTGACTTCGCAGCTATGCTCCTATTGCACATCCCAATAGGCATGAGGCCATCCATGCTTACGAGCGATCTCGCTCCCTCACCTCCATGCGCAGCCTTCCCCCCGGCCTCGCTCGGAACACTGTGAGCGAGGTACCGAGGTACTGATCGGCCACTCAGTTGGCGACCATTGAAAGCCAGAACCTGATTGAGAATGCCCGACTCTCGATGCACCACACGAGCAGGCTATTGCTCGCGAGCCAGAAAGTGATTGATCAGGCTGCTCAACTGGAGGAAGGTTGCCAGAAGAGGAACGAGGCCTACTTGAAAATGGCAGAAAATGCCAACAAGTGGAAGAAGGCTTTGGAGCTCGCCGAGGGGAAGGCAGCTGCGGCCTTGGCGTCTGAGAGTAGCACTCTCGATAACCTTGGCCAGCTTCAGAGACAGCTCGCCTCCACCCAGAAGAATGTTGATGCCCAAATTAAAGCCAAGGAGGAGGAGTTCGCCCAGAAGCTCGCTGACAAGGAGGGCAAGCTTACTCTTGTCAGGAGGGAGCTTGACTTGGAGCGCGGCCTATTCAATACCGCTGATGAGGAATGCACGAAGTTCAGAGAGGAGCTCTCGGCAAAGATTAATGAGGTCACCGAGCTCCGCAATGATGCATCCTCCACGGTGAGTTTGGACACTGTGAAGGCCGAGGCTTCGGACAAGGGGTTCGTCCAGTGCTATGCTGAGGTCATTCGGACCATCTGGTGGGTGTGAGCTCATAAGGATGATGAGCTGAATGCGGTGGTTGGTGATTTCAAGGAGTGCTTGGACAAGGCTCCTTTCCCTGACAAGACGGAGTTGGATATCGGCGACCTCTAGGAGCTCGGGGTACCTCTCGACGTCATGCCGGCGCGCTTCAAAGTGATCAACACCATCCCGGTCCCGGAGTTGAACGTCACCAATGAAGAAGGGTAAACTCCCTCCACTCTCGCACAACTTCAGGAAGCTTGCGGGGATGCCATGTTGAACCTAGGCGAGTTCGACACCAGTGGGTGCACTGGCAACATCACCGTCATGCCGAGGTTGTCCCTGCATGGTCGCAAAGTGTACGACACTGAGGTCTCTCCGGAGGTCGCCCATCCCGAGGTCACCGCCGCAGAGGTTCCTATCGATGCCCCCATTGCTCCCACTGCTCCGGAGACTTAGTTTTTTTCTCCATTTTCTCTAGAATAGTTTTTTGTAGCTTTTTACTTTTTGCCAAGTTACCGTAGCTCGTCGGGCTTTGTATAGCTCACCCAGAAGGACCTTTCTTTTGTAGTTCAAAGATGGTCAGCTAACCGACCTTTGTGGCTAGCACAGCTTCTTATACTTGGAAAATTTTCAAGTATCTTTTTTACTTGAAAGTTTCCCAAGTACTTTTGAATGGAACTTGATTCTTTTGCCCCAACTTTGTCTATTTACGTTTCTATGCTTACGTTATAATTTTAATTGGCTCGTTTCTATTTTAGGCACTTAACTGTTCGTCTTACTCTACTTTCGAGAGGCGAATCGTTCGGTTTACGTCGCTTAGGACTATAAATTGTACCTTTCTTTTATTAGTATGTATTCTTCATCTTACACAGCTTAGGGCCGCGAATTGCTCGTCTTAAACTACTTGGGGTAGTGAGTTGTACTTTGTTTAATTTACTTTGGGCGATTAGGTTTCGCGAACCTTGCCTTAGACGTTTTATCGTCTTTTTTTGTGAATATTTCTAACTTAAGGCAGTTGGTGCTTGGTGATCCTTAGAGCGTTTAGATTATAACATATGGGACCTCGGTCCTTGCGTATTCGCGGAGCTTCGAACAGTTGGATATTTTGCGAAGCTTCGTTCGGTTGGATACTTTGCGAAGCTTCTAGTAGTTGGATATTCTCTGAAAATTTCTAACTTTATATAGTAACATAGTTTACGTTGGTTGCCATCAACATTTCTGATGCGAACCTTCAGCTAATCAATTACAAAATCTCGATCTATTGATAAAATTTCTTTAAATGTGCCGCACTCCAGGTGTATGACGAGACGTTCCCTTCCACGTCTTCGAGGTCATATGTACCGTTTACCCAGGCTGCGGTAACCCGGAACGGTCCCTCCTAATTTGATCCAAATACACCCGGTGGGGCCATCAGTTTCTTCTTTAGTACTAGATCCCCCACTTTGAACTTTCGATCTCGGACTTGGGAATTGTAGTACTTTTCCGCTCTATGCTTGTAGGTGGCGTTTTTCATTTCCGATGAAGCTCTAGTCTCTTCAATTAGATCTTTTTCGACTATCAAGGCCTCGTCATTCTTTTCTTCGTCAAATCCTACCACCTTCCAACTCTTATTCTGGACTTCCATCGGTACTACTGCTTCAGTTTCGAAGGCTAAGGCAAATGGTGTTTCTCCGGTGCTAGCTCGGTATGATGTTCTGTAAGACCACAGAACCACTGGAAGTTCGTCCAACTTCCTTTCTTATCTTCGAGGCAGATCTACAATATGTGCTTCAGAATTTTGTTAACCGCCTCAACCTGACCGTTCGACTGTGGATGGTACGGAGTTGAGTAGTGTTTCTTGATGTTCCACGAACTACAAAAATCTCTCAACTTCTGGCCGTCGAACTACCTTCCTTTATCTGTGATGATCGACTACGGAAGTCCAAATCGGCAGATCAGGTTCTTCCATATAAAACTGATCATTCTTTCATGTGTTATTGTTGTAAGTGCTTCGGCTTCAGCCCACTTGGTGTAATAGTCTACTGCTACAACAGCAAACTTTACACTGCCTCTGCCAGGTGGAAATGGGCCGATCAAGTCGATACCCCATTTTGCAAAAGGCCACGGGCTGAAAACTGACTTCAGTTGAGTAGCTGGGGAGTGGATATTAGGTACGAAAAGTTGGCATTTTCGGCACTTCCGCGCGAAGCTAATGCCATCCTTGGAAAAGTGGGCCTGTAGTACCCATGTCTGATTATCTTGTATGCCAAAGCTTGCCCCCCAGCATGACTTTCGCAAATCCCTTCGTGAATTTCTTCTAACACCTCGAACCCTTGCTTCTTAGATAAGCATTTGAGTAGGGGTAGAGAAAATCCACGTTTGTAGAGTTGGCCATCCAGCAACGTATATTTGGCTGCTTGCTTCACTAGCCGACTGGCTTCCCAAG
Organism: Prunella vulgaris; assembly: GCA_026898435.1. Taxonomy (NCBI): domain Eukaryota; kingdom Viridiplantae; phylum Streptophyta; class Magnoliopsida; order Lamiales; family Lamiaceae; genus Prunella; species Prunella vulgaris. The sequence goes on from JAPKLY010001000.1 coordinate 45,199, forward strand.
TATCTTCGGGGGTTGTTCCGTCCCTTAAGTATTTTTGGATCGGAGTGCACCAATCTTCACTATTTTCACCGCCTTCTTACCCCCCACTCGAGGTCTGATTTACTTTGTAATCGGACGTCGAGGGGTTCTTTAGCTTGGTGACTACAACCTCCGTGACCTCGCCTTTACCGTTACTGGTAGCTAGTCGGGCTAGGGAGTCTGCTTGCGTGTTTTCCAACCGTGGTATCTGATTAATGTAAACCTGCATAAACATCGATATCAGATGCGCCGCTGTCTTCTGGTAGGTCATCATCTGCTGATCCTTTGCTTCGTACTCTCCCCGGACTTGGGATATTATTAGCTGGTAATCTCCAAAAACTTGAAGGTTGGTTGCCCCCATAGCTAATGATAATCTAAGTCCGGCTATCAAAGCTTCGTACTCCGCTTCGTTGTTGGTTGCTCTAAAATCAAACCGGATGGCGGAGATGAAGATTTGTCTGTCTGGACTAATCAGGACTACATCGGCTCCTGCCGCTGGGCTAGTTGATGACCCGTCGACGTAGAGGTACCACGGAGCTATACGCCCCCTCATCGGATCTTAGGGGAAAGTTAGCTCGACGATAAAGTCGGCGAGCGCTTGTCCCTTGATCGCTGTTCGGGGTGCATAGATTATACCGTATTGGCTAACTTCTAGTGACCATTTCAACAAGCATCCTGCAGTGTCTGGCCGCTACAGTATTTAACGTAGTGGGAACGTCGTCAGCACCTCTACCGGGTGGTCAAAGAAGTAGGGCCTCAATTTTCTACACTCATCACCTGTGCGTAGGCTAGCTTCTCTGTTGGGGTGAACTGCAACTCAGCTTCGTGTAGGACTTGGCTTACGTAGTACACTGGTAGGTGTGTTTTCGCCTCTTCTCGAATCAGGACGGAGCTGATGGCAACCTCCGACTCGGTGAGGTACAGGAACAGCTTCTCACCAGGTACTGGCTTCGACAGGACCTGCGTATCTGCCAGGTATGCTTTAATATCTTCAAAGGCTCGTTGGCAATCACTTGTCCACACGAAGTGGCTTTTAAGGTGTAGCTTGTTGGCTTTAGCTGCTTCCTTGTACCTTCGCGTGTTCACCTTGATTGCCTCGAAAAATGAGCAATTTCGGTCACTAGACTTGGAGATGAACCTATTCAGGGCAGCTATGCATCCGGTCAACCTTTGAATTTTCTGCACGAAATTGGGCACACCCATCTCGACTATGCATTGGACCTGCGTTGGGTTGACCTCTATCCCTCATTGACTCACCAGAAGCCCTAGGAACTTTCCCGAATGTATACCGAAACTGGTCTTCTTGGGGTTCAGCTTCATGTTGTAGTGGTGTAGTATGTCGAAGGTTTGTTTTAGGTGGTCGAGGTGATCCTCCTTTCTCAAACTCTTGACAACTATGTCGTCCACGTACACCTCCATGGACTCACCGATGTGTTGGTCAAACATCTTATTCACCAACCTTTGATAGGTTACTCCGGCGTTGATAAGCCCGAATGACATCCTTTCCCAACAGTACATGTTTTTGTTGGTATAGAACGCCGAATGTTCCTGGTCATCTGGGTGCAGCGCTATCTGGTGATAACCCGCGAAAGCGTCCATGAATGTTGTCATCTCATGGCCAGCTGTGCTATCTACAAGCTGATCAATGTGTGGTAGTGGGAAGTTGTCCTTCGGGCATGCCTTGTTCAGGTCCGTGAAGTCGATGCAAAGTCTCCACGTCCCGTTGTGTTACTTTACCAGGACGGGGTTCGCGACCCACTGCGGACACAAGGCTTCCTTGATCAGCTTGTTGTCCAATAACTTCCCAACTTCATTGGTCAGGGCCGCATACTTGTCAGGTCCATACTTCCTTCATTTTTTATGGACGGGCCTCCTCATCGGATCTATGTTGAGTCGGTGATATGCATGCTCCAACGGGATTCCCGTCATGTCCTCATGGGACCAGGCAAACACGTCCAAGTTGGACATCAGATACAGCTCCATCCTCGACTGGTATGGTTCGGGTAACTCGGAACCTATGAAAAGTTCCAGGTCCCTTTCCGGGTCCACCGGGAGTGCTGTTAATACTTCCATGGGGGTGGTCTTCCTCTTTTGGCTTTTCCACCTCTGATCGCTGATGAACTCATCCCACTCTTCTTGTGACATTTGCACAGGTTCGTGACCTATACGTGGCTCAAGGTCATTGGCTTCGTCATCAACTTGGGGAGGTTCATCAACCTTCGCTGCCTCCGGGGGTTCACCAACTCGGGATGGTTCTACGATTGGGGGGCTGGATCAACTTCCATCGGCACTGGTTCTTGATCCTCCGCAGGCCTCTCACCTTGAGAACCTTCAACCACTTCCATGGGTACAGGTTGTGAACCCTGCACCAGATCCTGCACTTGGTTTGTTTGGGCTTCCTCCACTCCCTCCATTGGTGTCGATTGTGCCTCCTACGCAGGTTCTGAGACTTGGTCATTTTCTGGCAGGTCGCCTACCTCCATCAACTCAGTTTCTGTTGAGATGATGTCCAGGATGTTTGGCTCGTCTGCCGAAATCTGTACACCTTCCTCAAGGATTTGAACCTGCGTTACGGATTTTTTGACCTGGCCATCTTTGATCTGGAGTAAACACTCGTGGGCCTTTTTCTGGTCACCTCTAATGGTTCCGGCACCTTTCGGAGTTGGGAATTTTATACAGTAGTAGTAGGTCGAACATACCGATTTGAATTCATTGAAAAATAGGTGGCCAAGGAACCCGTTGTAGGAGGACTGCTGGTTGACAACAAGGAAATCTATTAACCTAGTCAGTCTCCGCTCCGGGTCCTCAGCCGATACAAGCTGGACGCTCAACCTAATATTACCTAGGGGGACGGTTACAGCTTCTCCGAACCCCACTATCCTAGCATTGCTAGGTTCTATATAGGACTCAAAATCACTTAAGGCATCTAAGGTGGATTTGAAGAGAATGTTGGTGAAGGCGCCGGTGTCCACAAGTAATCTGTGAACTCGGACGTTCATGATGTTGACGCTTATCACCAACGAGTCGTTGTGGGGTGTCAGTACCCCTTCCAAGTCCGTCGAAGATAATGTCAGCTCGTCAGTGAGTTGTGCGATGGGCCTAGAGCTGGAGCTGTCTTCCTAAACCTGATTTACGGCCCGGATTTCGGCCTTTCTTTGCCTTTTGGAAATGAAGGATCTCCCATCTTGGAGACCTCCGGCAGCTCCGATCTCTTCTTCGAGAACCAGGAGTTCTCTGGTAGGCTCCATGTTTTGTTGAGGTTGGGGAGGTGCCCTTCGCCTATGTTGAGGGCCACGTTGGCCCATGTCCTCCTCTTAATCATCGGAGGTTTCCCTCCTCTCAACCCTGGTCCTCTTTACCGGTGCCTTCTTGACGAACTCGGCCAGCTTCCCGCCCTCGTAGAATTTCCGCAACTGTTTGAGGAGGTCTCGGCATTCGCTGGTGAAGTGGCCGATCGACAGGTGGTAGGCACAGTGTTTGTTGGGGTTGGGCTTCACGCGGTCCTGATAGATTCTCCTCGGCTAGTCCAACATAGCTTTGTCTTTAACCGCGGTAAAGACATGGTCGATGGAGATGGTATGTACTTGGTTGAGCTTCTCTTCGAACTTGTCTCCGTCGCCGAAAGCCTTCAAGTTCCGGGGGGCCTTGTATGTGCCGCCAGACTTCTTCCCGTTGGGCTTCTTTTTATCTGACGCACCGACCTCTTTCAGGAGGGCCTCCTGCATGGCAATGAACACCCCGGCTTTGTGCCAAAATTCAGTGTAGGTGTTCGGGAATGCTAGGTACATTTCCTTCCAGAGTTCGGTGCCCTTCTTCAGTCCCTCCATCACTGCAACGATTTTGGTGTCCTCGCTCACCGATTCACCTTCCAGCAGTATCTTATCGAACCTCTCCAGATACTGCTGGTCGGTCTCGTTCTTGTCTTAGTGGATGTTGGCGAGTCGGTTCTTCTGGGTAAGGTAGGATCAAAACCCAGAAAAGTGGGCCAAGAACTCCTGCGTAAGCTGGCCAAATGAGTGGATTGACCCCGGGGAGAGTGATGAGAACCAGCGATGAGCTCGGTCCCTGAGGGTCAGCGGGAAGTTCCGGTATTGAGTGGCGTCGGTAGCACCTACCGAGATCATAAAGTCTGCATACTTGGCCAGATGGACTTTTGGGTCGGATTCGCCCTTGTATGCAGACATCACAGGGAATTGAACTTTCTTTTGAACCGGTGCTCTGAGAATGGCAGGTGCCAATGGAGACGCGGGGAGGGTGGTGGCATCAGGACAACCAGATTTGGCTGCTACTTGCGCTTGTAGCATTTCGATGGCCTTTCTCAGTGAGGCCAGCTCGTCGTTGTGGGCCACCTCCAGCGGAGGTTGCTCGAAGGTCGTGCACCTCGTGGACGCATGCCCTCGAGGTGCCTCACTCTGGGATGACCCCTCAGCAACGGGCCGAAACTGGCGCCCACCATTTGGGCCCAACTTGTCGGCTGTGGGCCTTCTCAGTCGGTCATGGGCGGACCTATGGGGCTGTAGGTCCGATTCACATCTTTGGGGTGATGCCGGGGCTACCGTCCGCTCATTCTCCTTGCACCTCGGCCCTAGTCGGCCCTGGAGGACCTCCCTTCTCTAGGACTAGTGGGTGGCGGACACCTCGGTGTAGGCCGAAGCTCGCCCCTCACGTGGAGCTGAACCGTCCGCCACCTTAGCCTTTCCGGCACGCTCCCTGTGCTGGCGAGCTTGAGCGGAGCTCACCTCCTGCTCAGTGGGGAGGTCACTGTATTGCCCCCGGGTTTGGGTGCCCTGGGTCGGCCTTGTCTGCTCCCTAGCTTCGGTGGCTGGAGCTCACCGAGGTACCAAGGCGAGCTCGTCGAGCTGCCGTTATTGCAACCTCTGTAGGGTTGCAATTGTGCATTGGAGCTCGTCGAGGTTGTTAGCGAGGTCCCTCAAGGCGGGGTTTAACTCCTCCTAAGTTACTGAAACTCTCGGGGGAGGTCGTTGGGTATTGCTCTTCTGGGGAGCTCGGCGTAAGGTCTCCCCCTCAGCCTGGTCCTGGTTGCCTCCCTTCCACCTCCTGGTTGTCGACGAGGTTTGTTCCTTGGGCATTTTGGGGTTTCGTAGGGGGAAGGTCGCCGAGCTTATTAAAGAAGGTCGCCGAGGTTGCTGACTTCCAGCCAAGGTCATTTTGTCCGGGTTTTCATCTAGCCTTGCATGTGACAAATTATCCAAAATTTGGTTTATTTGAGTACACGCGTGCGTTTGAAAACTTTTTTTGCAGAACTTATAGACCCGAAAATCTGGGTTTTTGTTCAAAGAGTGAAATATGTGTGTATCTTCAAGTGTTCTTGAGCTTTAGTCAAGAACACCTTCAAATCTTCAAACCTTCAAACAAACCCTCACTATTTGCTCTCAAATTTTTTGGAGGTTAGAACCCTTCTTCTAGCGTCAAATTGTTGATAGAATTTACTAATGATGTTCTTTATGTGGCTATTATGACATATTAATCCTATCAAACAATAATCCAAGAATTTATGTTCTTGGATAGATAATATAGAGCGAGAAAGTATAGAGTTTAGAGAGAGAAAGTAAAGGTGTATTATTATTATATTGTAGAGAGAATAGTACAAGAGAGACATATTTATAGGTGTGCAAGTATGAGGTGGCACCTTGCAAGCCTATTTGGCTCCAGGTGTTGACGAGGGTTCCCGACCCTCGTCTTGGTTCCTCATAATGCCTCCTATCCAATACTTATCCTACTACATATACATATTCAACACATACACCTGGCAACTGAATCCTAAACCTAGGCGAGCTTCCAGGCGAGCTTCGTTGCCTTGTGTTGATTTTATGAAAAATGTGGCGTTGGACTCGTGCTTGGCCTCCATGAGTTGGGGCGAGCTTCCTCTCGAGTGGGCAAGCTCGCCTGCAACCCTCTCTCCTAGTGTAATTGGTCATGGGCCTTGGCCTATCAGGAGCTTGGGCGAGGTTCTTACCTATTTCGCCGAGCTTCCCCGTGTTGGCCTTGATCCAGATTGATGACGTAGCTCCTACACAAGCTGGCGACCTTCTTACCCTTGAGCTAATTTCGTGATTATCCTTGGATAGTTCGCCTATGAACAACTACTATTAGGTTATTTCCTTAATTTTTAGTTTTAAATTAATACTAATAATAAAAGTTTTGCAAGATATTATCTATTTTAGTTTTAAATTACTAGATTAGATATAAAAAACAAAATTAGGTCAAAGATATACACTTGTTGTACGAAAAGATTACTCGTTGTGTTACCTGTTAGTTGAAATTGTACTTGTGATACTTATAGTAGTCATATCCACTTGTAGTACTCACACATACTCATGTTTACAAAAACTCCATGTTATGATAAATTTAGTGATTTGGTGTTTGATTATCAATTTGATTAATGATTTAGTGATTCTATTTACAAGTATTGATGTTGGGATCCTAATTGTATCACTCTTTTGTGAGGATTGTATTAGGAACTACTCAATCTAGTATTACATACTATTAGGTTGTTTCCTAGTACCATCCTCACAAAAGAGTAATACTATTAGGTTATTTTCTTAATTTTTAGTTTTAAATTACTACTGAAAATAAAAGTTTTGCAAGATGTATCTATTTTAGTTTTAAATTACTAGATTAGATATAAAAAACAAAATTAGTTCAAAGATATACACTTTTTGTACGAAAAGATTACTAGTTGTGTTACCTGTTAGTTGAAATTGTACTTGAGATACTTATAGTAGTCATATCCACTTGTAGTACTCACACATCCTCATGTTTACCAAAACTCCATGTTATGATAAATTTAGTGATTTAGTTTGTGATTATCAATTTGATTAATGATTTAGTGATTATATTCACAAGTATTGATGTTGGAATCCTAATAGTATCACTCTTTTCTGAGGATGGTATTTGGAACTACTCAATCTAGTATTACATACTATTAGGTTATTTCCTAGTACCATCCTCACAAAAGAGTACTACTATTAGGTTATTTCCTTAATTTTTAGTTTTAAATTAATACTAATAATAAAAGTTTTGCAAGATATTATCTATTTTAGTTTTAAATTACTAGATTAGATATAAAAAAATATAATTAGTTCAAAGATATACACTTGTTGTACGAAAAGATTACTCGTTCTGTTACCTGTTAGTTGAAATTATACTTGTGATATTTATAGTAGTCATATCCACTTGTAGTACTCACACATCCTCATGTTTACTAAAACTCCATGTTATAATAAATTTAGTGATTTGGTGTGTGATTATCAATTTGATTAATGATTTGGTGATTCTATTTACAAGTATTGATGTTGGGATCCATATAGTATCGCTCTTTTGTGAGGATGGTATTAGGAACTACTCAGTCTAGTATTACATACTATTAGGTTATTTCCTAGTACCATCCTCACAAAAGAGTAATACTATTAGGTTATTTTCTTAATTTTTAATTTTTAATTACTACTAAAAATAAAAGTTTTGCAAGATGATATCTATTTTAGTTTTAAATTACTAGATTAGATATAAAAAAACAAAATTAGTTGATATGAGCAAAACCACAGTACAGAGATTAGATGTTATCTATTTTAGTTTTGCAGACTCTTGAACTTAAACAACCGTGTGATCGAATTTACTTGTATGAGCAAAACCACAGTACAAAGAAAAATTGGTGGAAATCCAACAAGGTAAAAGAAAATTGGGTAAGTCATGTAGACATTTATGATATTTGATTATGTTATTATTGATGTTAATATACTTATTTTTCAATTCAATTGTGCATTTTATTTATGCTTAAATACAGGAAATGATGAAACGTAAGCGAGAGGAATATTTGGAGCTCGGAATAGACAAGACCGAAGCTGACATAGCTTTGGAGGTGTTGGGCCATGGGGCTGGATATACCAAAGGTTATGGTTAGGGTTCAAAGCCTCCAAGTAAATGCAGTTCATTGTACAATTCTTCTGCCGAATATGAAGATGAACTAAGAGAAACAACATAGGAGTTACAATAGTCTAGAGCTCAAGTGGAAGAACTGCAAACTCAAGTAACTAACTTGAAAGAGGACCTGGCTACACAAAATGATAACCTGACTGCAAAACTCTCTGAACAAAATGACATTCTCTCTGCAAAACTCTCTGAGCAAAGTGCAAATATGAACAAACTAATGGCTTTTATGAGGGAGAAAGGGATTGATATATAATTAAGGTTAGCTTCTATTTTTTTTATGAGTTTTTTATAGCTGCTGTTTTTCTTTAGCCTTTACTTTAATATTTTCATTTTTCTTTTAATAGTACTACTCATATGTGTAGCTTTAAAGTAGGTTGTGTTATAAGAGGGCAGATATGATGAGTTATTTGTGTGCAACATGTATAATAGATAAGGGAATGTGGTTCTGTAGCTTCTCACTCTCGAGATTAGGTCTTGTAGATGCAATTTTGAAGTGTAATTAGGTTTTGTAGATGATGCAATTGCTGATTTTTTGGAGCATTGCAATTGCTGATTTTGTTCAAATATAAATGTGGATATGTGTCTGATACAATTTATATTTTTAGCCAATATATACGTGTATTGCATGTATGTAGATAGTGGTAGTATTGTACTTTGTATATTTCACTACCAAATTATGCTAGTTATAGTGTGTTAAGTAAAGATTGCTGCATTTTAGTTCGTGGATATAATGATTAACAGAAGTTAGTTTACTCATTCCTTCTGAATTGCATTCGAATGTTTCGAAATTTGGGTCTGGTGCTAGGATTAATTCTATTGTTATGCCGAATGGTGCATCCTCTGGTTTGAATTTTACTTCCTTTCCCGATAACGTGCTTATTCTTTCTGTGATTTCTGGGGATTTGCCTAAATCTGGTTTTCAACTTTCGAAGTTGGAGCGTGATTCTTGTTTGCAGAATGCTGCATATATTGAAAACTTGAATTCTGGTGCATTGAGTGTGAAACCTGCTAATGGTTCTTCTAGTCTGAATTTAGGGATGATTTCTGAACCCAATTATGTTGCTGTTTTGACCCCTAATGGCTTAGATTTGAATGCTAAATCATTTACTCAATCTTAGATTTTGATTATGTGAAGGAATTACTGTGAGACCCGAGATTTAGTATAGCTGAAATTATTTCATGCTTGTGTGTAAAGTTATGGCATTCTGTGTTAACTTGAGTGAAATTTGGGACTGATGGTTTTAATTTTTTTGAACAGTTATGTATTTTTGTTTATTTTTACTTTTATTTTCTAGATTCATCAACTGCTTGGGATTCTTTTTTAACTGATCCAGTCAATTATGGTGATTGTGATACTTTCATTATCTAATATTCTTTTACACAGTCTTAGATCTTGTGTGTCAGTGAAGCTCCATATTTAGCATATGCCTTGAGGACTTTTCTGATAGTGATCCTGCCACGATGAAGTGAAAATATAGTATTCGATCCGTTTGTTGGGGATACTTTTTATTGTGTAGGTTACAAGGTGCAAGCATGATTTCCACCTTCAATGCATTCTTGAATGGTAAGTGTATTTGTGCATTTAAAGTTTAGGATTATCGTTTTCTTGATACTTTACGGAGTTAAGCTTTCTTATAAATTCATCTGATATGATTTTTTTTAATAGGTGATATCTACAGAGGAGAAGATTTCATCATCGTCGTTTGAAGTGCAAAAAGGAATAATGACATGGAAATTTGTTTTGGAGACATATAAGACTTAGATTTTTTTTTTGTTTATTGTTCATGTAATATTGATAACAAAGTTTGTTGATTGCTTTCTAATTTCTTGAACGAGTTTTTTTATTAATGCAAATTAATTTTTTTTATCTTTAATTAATTTAGTTTTCGTTTGTAATATTTATTATTTAGTATTATTACTGATTTAATATATATATAAATTCAAATAAATTGATAATAAATTGAATTATTTTACGATGAAATAAATACGTCACAATATGTATCATTTTTATGAAGAAATAATAGTCACGATATGTTGACTAATCATGACGAAATATGTTATTACTATATCAATTTATGTAGTGACGATTATCATCATCGTCACTGAATAATGTTTTTTTATGACAAAAAATATTTTGTCACCACTTTTACATCTTTTAATGACGACTTATATTTTTTCACTGAAGTCCAATTTTTTGTGACAAAATTTAGTTGTCATTATATCTATATATATAACCACGAATAATGTCAAATATGACGAACAATATATTGTCACCAAATATGAACTTTTAGCGATGATTATTATTTTCGTCACTAAATAATATATTATAGTGACAAAAACAATTTGTCACAATTTTCAAACCATTTTGTGACAATAAAAATTTTGTCACTAAAGCATACTAATCAGTGACAAATTTCATCGTCATTTTATAAGTACACATATAATGACGATCAACATTTCGTCACCGAATAACAACTCTTTCTTGACGAATATAGAAGATGTGACGAAATAACCAAGCTAATTGTGACAAAATTAACCTCACTAAAGTAACTTGTTTTGTGAAAATTATTTATATCGTCACGTAAAATAGAACTTTAGTGACGAAACGTCATATTAAGTGATAATTTTTTTATGACTAAAGTGACAATTTATGTGTCACAATAGATGAAAACATACAGTGACAATGACCTATTTTGTCACCAATTGATGCCCTTTTCATGACGAATTAATGTAACGTCACATTTTCATAATACCACGCACATTAAATGACGATCTATGCCATGAAAAAATTCATCACAAAATATAAATTGTGACAAAAAATGATGTTCCAGTGACAAATTTTTACGTCGCGATTTATTGAATTTCCTGTAGTGTCATGTAGAGCTTGGCTTACATAATAGATTGGGGAGTGGAACATGCCTTCCGCATGCACAAGTACTGAACTTATTACTACCTCTGACGCTGTGAGGTAGAGGTACAATTTTTCGCCAGGCAATGGCCTAGATAGAATTTGTGTGTTGCTCAGATATTCCTTCTTCGCCAGGCAATCGCTTGTCCACACAAAATCTCTCTCTTCCTCTTCATGGCCTCGAAGAATGGCATGCATTTATCTCCAGAGCGCAAGATAAAGCGATTCAGTGCCAGATACCCAGTTAGACGTTGAGTCTTACGGACCGAATCATGTGGCTTCATGTCAATAATGGCTCTGACTTTTGTTGGATTCACCTCAATTCCGTGCTGACTCACCAAATGTCCCAAGAACTTTCCCGAATAAATTCCAAAACTGCTTTTCTTCGGGTTAAAATTCATGTTGTACGCGCGGAGTATTTCAAATGTTTGAGCTAGATGTTCAAGATGAACCTCCTTGCGTAGGCTTTTCACGACTATATCTTCCACATAAACTTCGATTAAGCGGCCGATATGCTCGTATAACATCTTGTTCACCATTCTCTGATAGGTGGCTCCGGCGTTAATCAGGATAAATGGCATTCTATCCCAACAATACAAGTTTTTGTTGGTGTAGAACGCACTGTGTTCCTGATCATTTTGATGTAGAGAGATATGGTGATATCCCGCGAAGGCGTCCGTGGATGTCATCAATTCATGTCCAGCAGTGTTATCAACTAGATGATCAATGTGGGGAAGTGGAAAAATGTCCTTCGGACAAGCTGCATTTAAATCAGTAAAGTCGATACAAAGCCTCCATGTGTCATTGGGTTTACGAACAAGGACTGGGTTCGCAACCCATTGCGGGCACAATGCTTCATGTATCAACTTGTTATCCAATAACTTTTTAACTTCCACCGTCAGTGCCTCGTACTTTTCCGGGCCAAACTTCCATCTTTTCTGGTGAACTAGCCGGTGAGATGGATCAATATTGAGATGATGATAGGCATATTTTGTCGGAATTCCTATCATGTCTAAGTGAGACCATGCAAAAATATCAAGATTATTCTTAAAAAATTCAATCATCCTCGACCGGTATGGCTCTGGTAGTTCGGATCCGATAAAAGTTTGAGATTCTCTTTGTCCAGATAAACTTTAACGGTCATTAATTCTTCCATTGGTGTGGTGCGTTTTCACTTTTCCTTCCGTCTTGGATCGAAAGTAGGTCCATCGATGTTTAATTCATCTTCGATTTCCATCGGTTCACATTCCAATATTGGTTCAAAATCTTGGCTGAGATGGCACTCGTCCGGTTGTTCACCGTTGAGGTGCCTCTCAGGCGCTAATTCCGCCAGGATTGTCAATTCTTGATTATGTTCTACTGTTTGTATATCTTCTGAATGTTTGACCTCCATTTGGTCAACATCATCTTGCGAGTAGCCAACATCTTGGGTCCCAGTTCAGTACGTAAGGGAGAACTTTCAATTACATGTAGATGCATTTATGATGCTTTTACTTGTAGTAAGCATTTGTGGGCTATCTTTTAATCACCTTTGACAGTATCAGCGCCATTCGGTGTTGGAAATTTTAGATAATTTTAGTAAGTCGAATAGGTAGCCTTAAATTCATGCAAAAAAGGTCGGCCGAGGAACCCGTTGTAGGAGGATGGTGGTCTACAACCAGGAAATCTATTTGCCTGGTTAGCCTCCTATCGGGATCATCAGCCGATACAAGTTCAATAGACAGTCGGATTGTGCCTAGGGGAATAGTAATTGCCTCCCCAAATCCTATGATTTTGTGATTACAATCTTCGATATAGGATTTGAAGTCCCCTATTTGGTTTAAAGTGCTCTTGAATAGAATATTCGTGTAAGCTCCAGTGTCGACCAGCAGTCTGTGAACTTTGGTGTTCATTATGTTTACGCTTATGACCAAGGAGTCATTATGTGGGGTCAAGATTCCCTCCAACTCCTTTTGCAAGAATGTCAATTCTATAATAGGCTTGGTTGAGGGACCCGCACTGGTCTCCTTAATTTGGTCGATTGCGTGCAATTGTGCCTTCTTCTGCCTCTTCGACGGGGTCGGCCTCCCATCTGTACAACCGCCAACATGGCCCACATCGGGCTCAATTAACAAAATTTCCCTCATCGGTCCCGGCTGAGGAGGTGGAGCACGTCGCTCTCGCCGGTGTCTTGGGTTCATCCTTCCCTCGTCCTCATCTTTGCTGCTTTCATCCTCCGCCCTATCTTCGGGCTCCCGTAGTCTTTTCCCTGGGGCTTTTTTCACAAACTCGGACAACTTTCCATCTTCGTAGAACTTATACAGCTACCTTAACAAGTCTTTACCTTGGCTTGTGAAATGTCCCATTGTTTGATGATATGCACAGTACCTGCCCGAGTCTTTTAGTTCACCTTGATCTTCTTTGGGGGTGCCAACATTCCCTTTCCATTGACCGCGTTGTACACTTGGTTAATGGACACCGTCAAGACTTGATTAAGCTTTTTCTTAAGATCACTTCCTTCAAAAGATTTCAAATTTCTATAGGTTCTGTAACTTACCCCACATCTCCTGGAAGTCGCCTTCGGAGCTTCCTTATTCTCTCCCAGTGACTTCCTCAATGCTTCCTGCATTGCCACAAATATTTTGGCTTTGCTCCGGAATTCCGCATAGTTGTTTGGGCAAGCAAGATGCATCTCCTTCCACAAGTCAGACCCTTTTTTCAGTCCTGCCATAGCGACTCACTTTCTAGTCTTCACTCACTAGCTCTCCTTCAAGTAGGATTTTGTCGAATCATTCGAGGAATTGTTGATCTGATTCCTCCACCAATTGTATAAGGTTTGCCAGTCGGTGCTTCTGAGTGAAGCACGATGCCGCTCCAGAAAAATGTTAAAAATTACCGGCTCAGGTTTACAAAAGAAGTTATCGATGCCAGAGGCATCTCTGTAAACCACCAATGGGTGAGATCTCCAACAGAAAGTGGAAAATTTCTACACTGGGTAGCATTAGACGCTCCCACTGAGATCATATAATTCATGTATTTGGAGATGTGCACCTTCGGATCACAGCTCCCTTCGTATAGGTTCGTTGCCAGGTATTGCATCTTTGGCTGAATCGGTGTCGATAGAATTGATGGTGACAATGGTGATAACGAGATCTATAAAGTATAATCGCTCTCCGGGTGTAATGATAGCTTGGCATGTAGGTCTTCAATTACTTTCTTCATGGAAAGCAAGATTCCGTCTGAAGTCTCAGTCCGAGGACGTGGAAGTCGTTCTTCTCTCTTAGAGTGAGGGGAGCCGGACACCCTATCGCTCGGATGAGACTTCGTTGTAATACTGGTAGCCTTCTGAACACCTTCAGGACCCAACCTCTCTAATGCTGGCCAACGTAGTCGTTCATGAACTGACGGCTATTTTCCTTGATCTGCTTCTTACAAGCAACTTGGAGGACGAGAAGTCGACACGGGTTGCCAATGTGACTTGTAATCTCGTTGCTCTGGTCGTCTACTTTGTGGGGCGCTATGACTAGACTCATCCACCACTCTACATTTGCCTGCCCTGTGGGCCCAATCGATCTGTTATCTTTTGCTTCCCACGTTCCTCTCGTCTTCTTCTTTGCTCGCTATCAGCCTCAGTCTTGGGTTGACGCTAAACAGTCCGTTTACGAACAGGTTCTGGTTCAGGTTGTATCCCGGAGGCACCTGCGGGTCCTTGTTGTTGTTTTTATTGTAACACCCTATAGAGGGCCGTCATACGGAATATGTCTTCGGGGCTTTGCAAGAATGGGAGCAATTCAGATAACCCTTGCATATAGTTTTCCCCACCTGGGTAGCTAGAACTCCGGTGTATTCTACTTGTTGCTTGTTTATTGCTGCACCCTGATCTGTTGTTGATTGTTCAGGTGCTGGTGCTCTTTGATTCTTGTGGTTGTTGTTCCTTCTGTGTGATGTCACCCTAGGTTGAGATACTCTTTTTCGATAAGCAAGTGAGCAGGTGAAATAATAGGTGAGCAGGTGGCGAGCAGGTAGTGTAATTTTTTTATCAGGAGGCGAACAACTGAGTTTCCTTCAAGCGAGCATCTCCAAGGATTTCTTCAGACGAAGTGGCGAGCAGGTCTCACAATTTCTCCAGAATCCAAATTTTTGTAGTTTTCATTCCAATAACTTGAAGAATCCACCAAACAAAGGTTCGGACCCTCCTTATAGCACCAAACTCTTAATGAAATCTTAAGAATACGAGTTTATATGTGGCTTTACAACTCAATATCACTAACAACATCCAGAATTAAGTTCACTGGAATTGCGTATTGTGAATTCTGGGAAGATTTGAGCAAAGTTTAGTTAAGGCGGCAAAAAACTTGGTTTATTTCTGAAAAATGAGGCCTATTTATAGGCAAATACATAAGCAGGTGGTGGCAGGGACCTTGCCACGCTTCTCAGGAAGTTTAGACATGTCCCTTACGTGTTAATGAGATAAATACAACAAGAAATTGACCAAAAATAGAGAAAACAAGATTCTGGCCATCAGGTATGAAAGTGGCGAGCAGCTAGTTATAAACATTTATAGGAGGCGAGCAGCTGGTTGGGCGAGCAGGTGAGCTGCTCGCCTCCCCCATAAATTGAATGACCTGCTCGCCACCAATTTGTTGTAGGGTGGCGAGCAGCTCCTTGGGCGAGCAGGTGCATCTTCTCGCCTCTCTTCAATTTGCATTGTTGCCCTCCTATTTCTTATTCTTCATGTAATACTTCAACTTCTTTGTTGATTCTCACTTAATCTAGTTGTATTTAGGCTCCATTCTTGTGATCTTTTTGCGTTAGGTCAATTCTCTTGGGACACGTCATTCGGGATTTCGCTAATTACTTCCTTAAACACTTGGATCAACTTATTTCATCAACAAAGGAGAAGACATATTTTACCTCAAGATGATGATCATGATGATATTAGCACCTCTTGCTTCCAATTCCTATCAAACAAAACAAACTAGCAAGCAATAGAAAGAAGAAAACCAATCAAACAAGAAAAATCTAACTAAGAGAAAAATAAAGGATACGAAAGGATGGGTTGCCTCCCATCTAGCGCTTGGATTTAACATCCCCTAGCTGGACGCACTAAAGCTCAAGTAGAGTCCAAATCAACAAGTCTAGCATGACTTGTGACAACCTTTCTCTTCCACAAAGAACTACCCCCATGCACAACCTTCTTCACCTTCTTTTGATCTCCTAAAGAGATCTTCTTCCTCTTTTCAAAGTGTTCTTCAATTATCACTTCACTCTTAGAATCAAGAATTTGTGTCTTTACATTTTCTTTCTTTTCTCCCATGTCATCTTGAATAAGATTGATGACATTGTCAACCACCTTTCTTGGGGAACTCTTGGAAGAATCATGAATTGAGAAAGTAACTTTCTCACCATTCATCACCAAAGTAACCTCTTCTCTTTTAATATTTATCATGGCATCCGACGTAGCTAGGAAAGACCTCCCAAGAATGAGGGGCATATCATCATCTTCTTCAATGTCTAGAACAATGAAATCGATGGGATATAAAAACTTCCCAACATGTAGATCAACCAAAGTAGGCTTCAAATCATGAAGTCCCAATCTACGAGCAATGGAAAGTGGCATCATGTTCACACTAGCACAAAGATCACACAAAGCCTTCATATTCTTACTTTTCTTGATTTGGCATGACAAAGTGAAACTACCCGGATCCTTAAGCTTTTGAGGTAGATGCCTCTTTATAGGATCACTACACTCTTGAGTGACCTTGACCTTCTCTGGTTCATTGATTCTCCTTCTTCTAGCCATCACATCCTTCAAGAA
Organism: Prunella vulgaris; assembly: GCA_026898435.1. Taxonomy (NCBI): domain Eukaryota; kingdom Viridiplantae; phylum Streptophyta; class Magnoliopsida; order Lamiales; family Lamiaceae; genus Prunella; species Prunella vulgaris. The sequence goes on from JAPKLY010001000.1 coordinate 61,872, forward strand.
CTTTGTGTAATTCGGCATTTGCTCTATCGCTTCATGAAAAGACATATTAGCATATAGCTTTTTGAACACCTCAAGAAACTTCTTGAACATATCAACCAACTTATCTCTCAAACCCTTTGATATCTCCACCTTTTTCTTCTCATTCACATTCCCTTCTTCAACCTTTCTTTTCACATCCCCTATCTTCTCTACCCTATTAACATTCTCATTTTTCTTCTCCACTCTCACTACTACCCCCAACTCTTTCTCACCCCCTTTTACAACATTCTCTACCCCTTTCTCACACAACATTTCCTCAATAAAATCATCATGAAACTTCTCAATAGCACATTCCTTCACCTTCTCACAACTAGCTCCAACACAAGAAATAATAGCATTAAAATTCTCACGAGGATTAGGCTCGGTAGTTGAAGGATATTTACCTTTGTTGACATGTGGGCTCAAAGAAGTAGCTAGTTGGCCCATTTGAAACTCAATGCTTTTTATTTGATTCCTTTGCGACTTGTATAGATCATCAAATTTACGGTTTATCTCCTCATGCTTCCTTGCATTCTCTAGCCTCATATCTTCTAATTGATCACAATATGTGCTAAGGTCTCATCCACACTAGCCTTACCTTCATTGTTTGGTGGTTTAGCACCCGGATCAATCCCCAGCGGCAATTGAATCGCCCCCTTAGGGTTAGAATATGAGAAGTTCGTGTGCCTCTTGAAATTACAATTGAATGGAGGATTCCCTTGGTTCAGTTGATAAGGAGCACCTTGTTGACCTTGAAATCTTGATTGGAAAAGAGGAGCAACAAAAGGACGAGGATTATTTGGAAAGGATTTCGGTTGATATGAGTTGTTGTATTGATGTTGGTCCCTAAAGAAGACTTTGAGTCTTCTTGTTTTGAAAATAAGCTGACTTTACAATCAGCTGAGTGCGCAGTGATTTTGTGTGCGGAAACGTTTTAAGTTAAATCCTTTTAATTAGTGCAGCAAGTATGAGCAATTAAATAAAGCAAATAAAAACACAAGATTTATAGTGGTTCGGACCAACTGTCCTACTTCCACTCTCCTCAATCCAACTTGGAGTTGAGGGGCTCTCTTACTCACTTACTTCTTTCCTTACAACCTTCGAGAGAAATCTCTCTTACAACTTGTTAGTGCAAAGACTGCAACTAACTAATCAACTTCTATAAAGTCTTACAAATGATAAATAATTATGTAGAGTGTGTTTGTGTACAAAGGAAAATAGTGTAGCCCATCTGCTAGTGTAATTGCGCGTAGGAACGTTATGATTTTTCTCTCTTGTACTCATATTTATAGGTATCAAAAACTAGCCGTTAGAGTTGACTAGGATTTGAAATCCCTATAAATATGTAATCAATCAATCAGAGTGATTGATTGATTCTTGATTTCCAGGTTGATATCTTTCCATCTTGACTTGATCTTCAATCTGTTTGACTTGATTGATTGCATATAATTCTTGAAATCTTCGAGCCATTGCTGTGATCTTGTCCTCTTGGCATGATTGACTTTCTGTAAATAGATCTTCTATGCAACAGCTTCAGACGACCTCAGCTGATCTAGGTGGTCCTCTGCTGATTTTGTCCTAGTCTGTTTTCTGCACCTCAGCTGGTCTGACCTCAGCTGATCTGACATCAGCTGACCTGGACCTCAGCTGATCTGACCTCAACTGATCTAACCTCAGCTGATGTCTAGTACCTCAGCAGACCATCCTCGTCTGATCCGATCTGTCCCTGGCTGTCTTCCCAAGGTCAGCTGGTTTTAATGTCATCAAAACATAACGAATTTCCCAACAATTTCCCCCTTTTGGATGATATTAAAACCCAAGGAAAGTTTGATCTTTCTCCAATCAGCTAGCTTGCCTAATCTCATCTGATGTTCCCCCTTGATCAAATACCATCTAATTTCTTCATGAAGAATCTTGTAGATGAATTCTTGGCTACTAGTAGAGATTGTCGGCAGGAGTCAAATTTGACATATCTTTCAGCACTGGGCTCAGAATTGGCTTTATAATACCATTCTGGAAGTGAAATGATGATTCTGATTGAACTCAT
>JAPKLY010001000.1:63946-76001 GCA_026898435.1 Prunella vulgaris
CTCGAAAGTTAGCTTCTTTTTATTTTATTTTATTTTATTTTATTCTTTGTTGCATGAGTTGTTATTAGAATTAGGAAAAACACCCCCCTTTGCAATTTCAATTCAAAGTTAGGATTTTATTTGTCTCTCTAATTCAAACAATTAACAAACATTCGCTCCTATATTTACCTTCTGTGGGTTCGATACTACTTGTCCCTATACTTGCACTTACTACACGATCCCTTCCTCTTGAGGGTTTGGATTTTGTAATTTTTGCAAAATATTAGTACAAGTCAACATGATTCCTGCAAAATGTGTTAGGAGAAATAACACACAAGGTTTTTTCAAAAGGATTTGGATCTGTCCTGGTGACCGCCTAAAGCTTCTCAGGCTGTGGCCGTTAGGACACACAACTCTGATACCACTTGTTGGTACCTAAAGAAGACTTTGAGTCTTCTTGTTTTGAAAATAAGCTGACTTTACAATCAGCTGAGTGCGCAGTGATTTTGTGTGCGGAAACGTTCTAAGTAAAATCCTTTTAATTACTGCAGCAAGTATGAACAATTAAATAAAGCAAATAAAAACACAAGATTAATAGTGGTTCGGACCAACTGTCCTACATCCATTCTCCTCAATCCAACTTGGAGTTGAGGGGCTCTCTTACTCACTTACTTCTTTCCTTAAAACCTTCGAGAGAAATCTCTCTTACAACTTGTTAGTGCAAAGACTGCAACTAACTAATCGACTTCTATAAAGTCTTACAAATGATAAATAATTATGTAGAGTGTGTTTGTGTACAGAGGAAAATAGTGTAGCCTATATGCTAGTGTAATTGCGCGTAGGAACGTTATGATTTTTCTCTCTTGTACTCATATTTATAGGTATAAAAAACTAGCCGTTAGAGTTGACTAGGATTTGAAATCCCTCTAAATATGTAATCAATCAATCAGAGTGATTGATTGATTCTTGATTTCCAGGTTGATATCTTTCCATCTTGACTTGATCTTCAATCTGTTTGACTTGATTGATTGCCTATAATTCTAGAAGTCTTCCAGCCATTGCTGTGATCTTGTCCTCTTGACATGATTGACTTTCTGTAAATAGATCTTCTATGCAACAGCTTCAGACGACCTCAGCTGATCTGGGTGGTTCTCAGCTGATTTTATCCTCGTCTGTTTTCTGCACTTCAGCTGGTCTGACCTCAGCTGATCTGACATTAGCTGAACTTAACCTCAGCTGATCTGACCTCAGCTGATCTAACTTCAGCTGATGTCTAGCACCTCAGCAGACCATCCTCGTCTGATCCGATCTGTCCCCGGCTGTCTTCCCAAGGTCAGCTGGTTTAATGTCATCAAAACATAACAGATTTCCCAACAATTGAGGTCTCCCCATGTAATTGACTTCTTCTTGAACTTGAGGCATCGGTTGAGGCACACTCTCCACAACATTCACTTGCATTGGTGGAGGAGCTTGGGCTTGATGCCCATACATCATCATCATCACGTTTTTCATATTCTCTTCTGACAAAGAAATTCTATCACCCGTTTCCTACGCTTGTTTGGATTTGGAAAGAATCATTGGCCGCTATGTTCTCAATAATGTCGTTCACTTTACGCATCGTCCTCATCCACACGGATCCGCCCTCACAAGAGTTCAAATAATTCTTATCCATCTCATTAAGCCCAATGGTGAAGGTTAAGAGGATGTCTTCCTCTTTCAATCCATGTTGGGACAAGCCAATAGCAAAGCTTGATATCTTTCCCATGCATCCGAAATAGTCTCTCTTGATCTTTGGCGGAAGTTCTTGATAGCATCTCTCACCTTAAGCATCTTGGAAGGAGGATAAAACTTCTTCAAGAATTGTGAGCTTAACTCTTCCCATGTCGAAGCCTTAGGAGTCATAGATTGAATCCATGTATTTTCTCTCCCCTTCACTGTAAAAGTAAAGAACCTTAGCCTCTTCTCATTGTCCGTTATTCCTTGATACTTCACCGTATCACAAATTTCCATGAAATTACTTAGGTAAGCATTAGGACCTTCCTTCTCGTTGGTTCCATCAAATTGGGATTCTTTTAGCATCATCATGTGATTCGGGCTCATTTAAAATCGCTCGGCATTAATTGGTGGCCTCTCTATCCCATCATAGAACTCACGAACCCTTGGCTCAAAGTAATCCCTTAAAAGTGGTTCATTGTTTGGGTTATGGTTATGGTGAGGGCTATTTGTGGTCTATAGTGTTGAGGTGATTGTGGTTGATATGGGTAGTATGTGTAGTTTTGTGGTGGTGGTGGGTAATAGGGTTGGTGTATAAGATAGTTAGGATATGTTGGTTGATATGTGATAGGGTGTGAATGCGCCAGATCCCAGAGGTCACAAGATAAAGGAGGATTTTCCCCTGTGAACATACTCAAACAATGATGCTTGGAATGTGAGTGCTAATGTAATGGGGAACACTTGAGAGTTCTGATCTCTGGACTCACACTTCTGCCAGAGAGCAGGGCGTCCGGATATCCCGAATGGGATATCTGAAGGAAGTGAGAACCTTTCACATACTGTCTCTCACACCTGACTTCTGGTAATCCAACTAAGTCCTAGAGCCTGAGCTTAGAGAGTAGGGTGGAAAAGAATACCTGTCATTGTTAGCGGAACCTAGGATATAGGTTCATGTTGTTAGCTTGATCAGAAATGTAAGAATAAAGTTGTACTTCTATCCAATAAGAAGAGGCCACGTGTTGTACTACTGGTACTACCCTTGGCACCTGCTTGCTCCACTAACGCAACCAAACCGTTAGGAGTGGTCCCAAAGCAGAAGATAATGACCAAACTACCCCTCCAGCCAATGGGAGAGTATAAATAGCGTTTCTCTCTCATTTTGTGTTTTTTCCATGACATATTTCCGATTAGGCTTATAGTAGTTTTCATATATTATATTTGTGACATTGGGGGCTGACTTGATCGTCGGAGTGTCGATGCTGGAATCCCCTTCCGGCATGACTTTGTTATTATAATATGATCGTTGAATGGGAATTTTATGGCTTGATCAATTGGCACCGTCTGTGGGAAAGTTTATGAATTAAGACGTGAGTTTCTTTCTATGAAAATCTATTTCTAGGGGACTATTTGGTGATCCATATTGTTTCAATGGCTTAACTCATTCTGATAGTGTTGTGGTACCGTTGAGTTGAAGTATTCGAGGTGTGGTTGATCCTCAAGACAACACTTACTGTGTTCAGAATAATATAGAGAGAATAAGTAAACAACGAAAGACTTTGAACACAAGGATTTACTCAATCTTTCCACAAACTAAATTAGTTTGTGGCGGCCTCAAGGCTGAAATATCACTGACTTGGAAAAAGTGATTACAAAAACAAATTCAAGACTTGGAAACATTCCTTCCAAATATCAAACATAAAATCAGATAAAATATCCAAACAAGTTCCCAAATGGCAAACCTAGATTGTTAAGTCTAAGCCTACTTCAAGCAATACTTCCACAACCTGTGAACAGCTCAGCAAAACATATGGGATAATACTATACACAGTGTTGTGCAGAATGTAAACAACACATGTGAAAACACTACACTAAAACCGTAAAAATAGGTTCCTATAAATGCGCTATGCTTCAGTATGTAGTGTTGGGTCTCTCTCTTGGTTTTTGGATGTATTCCTCATCTATTTATAGAGTTGGAATGTGGATCCGTCCATCAATGAAGTGGATATCATGGAGAGAGGTTGAGATCCAGTTGAATTAACTTCCATGTAACTTCCTTTCTTTAACTCTCGGTTCCTTTGATTCTAGGTCCTTCCAGATGTTCCAGATCCTTCCAGGTGTATCATGAATATTCTGGGACATGAGAATAACCGCCGTTGACCGTTGTTGACCAGGGACAGCACCAAGGACAACCATTCAAACAACACTAAGCAGTTAATCGCTGGAATATATTTCCTGAAGGATGTTGACCTGAGATGATATCAAAGACAATTCAAACAACACTAAAAAGTTAGTCGTTAGAATGAATATCCTGGAGGATGTGTGTGATTCCATATGTGATCAGCACTGGTCTCAACACTCACATCAACAATCTCCCCCAATCACACCTATCCGCAAACACACAACCTGATGCACACAAAACCAGAGTATGACAAAGGTATAACGGTTGTTAGTTTGAAGCAGTGTAATTATAGATAAGAACTTTGTGCACATTTAAACAGCGTATGATAAAGGCACAACAATTTCTTCATGAATAACAGTGGGAAAGACATCCTAAGAGCTATCAGTTCAACATCAAAACAGAAGGAACAATATCAGAGTCAGAAGGGCAAAATAAGTATTAGTATTTATGTTACATCAACTTTAAATAGTTAGGAATGTTAGTGGGATCAGAGTTTGTGATCAGAGCAGAGTTAATCAGTTAACTCCAGTAGCAGCAATCTCCCCCTAACATTAAGAACTCCCCCTAACTAGCAGCATCAGTAGCATCAGCATTGATAGGATCTCCAGGTGTTGCCTCAGGGATGGAAATACCAGGAGCTTCATTACAAGCAGCAGCAGCATTAACCTCATCGGTTATATCTTCAATCACAACATTACCAGATCTAGAGCTTTCAACAGCAGCAGGTTCATTTGTTGGCGCATCGGTTGGTACTTCTCCCCCTGTGGATGTGGATAGGAAAGATTTCCAAAATATGCTCCGCTCTTCAAGTATATCAGCCTGCATGTTAAGAGATGTAGCTTGGAGTCTGAGCTGTGAGACTTGCTTGGCAAGAGCAGTAGCCTGTTCTTCAATGTACATGCGATGAACAGTAGCATGAGGGTTGTAAGGCAAATCAATCACACGATTTCCTTCAAGCAGAGGCTTAGAAATACCAAGAGTTAGTGGGTGAGTGGACAAATGATCTCCACCAGTCCTAGTAGTTCCTTGATTCATCAATAGCCCATGAATCAAAGTAGGATAGGGCAGCTTTCCAATCTAGGACACTCTACCACCAAACCTAACCATGTTTGCATAGATAAAGGTTCTTACCAATTTTGTAGATCAGACAAGCATGTTCAGTAGTGACTCTTGTGGTATTGGAGGAAGACATCCAGTTGTAAACACAGAGCTTATGAAGAATTGAGTGCAAGCTAGTCAAGCTTGGTGTGAACAACTTTTTGGGCCACTTTGTCAGAATTCCACCAGTGATAGATCAAATGATCTCATCCATGTCAGTCTCTTCAACAACATTATCAGCATTATCAATTCCAAGAATTCATTAATGGTGGCAGGAGATATATCATAAATAGATCCTCTAAAGAACACTTTACCATACTTTGGACTAGTACTATTCACAAATCCATGTACTACATAATTGATAGGGGGTAAATCTGCCAGATCCCAGAGGTCACCGGATGAAGAAAGAATCCCTCGTTGAGGAACCCTACGTATTAACACTTGGTTCTCAAGGTCAAGAACCCTCGGTATATGAACTAGGAGTGAAATAATCCCGAGGTAGAGAATGGACGTGAGCTCTATCATCTGAACTCATTCCTCTGTCAGAAGGCAGAGGTTTTCGCCAACTATGAGGAATTATCTTATGGAAGGGAGAACTTCCTCTCTTACTTCTCGCATCTAACCTCTTGGAGGTTCTTACTCTGTACTCGGAGTTGAGAAAGCAGGGAAGAAAAGAAACCTTGTCACTATTATAAGAACCTATGATATAGGTGTATGCAACCAACTGAATCAACATGAAGGAATATTCTTGTACTTATCACCAATAAGAAGATGCCACGTGTTGTACTATCTCCAACATCCTTATGAATTGCTCCACTGCCATGATCCGACTGTTAGTAGTGGTCCCAAAACAGTGGCAAAGACCAAAATACCCTCCTATTGAGTGAGAGGGTATAAATAGCTCTTTTCACACTTTCTTGATTTTCAAGACACATTTTACATACTTTTTCACACAACACCTTTCACACATTCAATAATTCATATCTTGGGGGCTGAGTTGATCGTCGGAGGGTCGACGCTGGAATCCCTTCCGGCCTGACTTTTTGCAGATCATGAGGAAGGAGTGCAGCAGTTGAGAGATCCATCGGTATTCAGGGAGCAGAGAACCAGTTTGTTACTGAATAGTGGAGGAGAGGTATTATTTCTTTGATGCTTCCTTTATTTGATTTAATTATTGAGTTGGGTATTTTTTGACCCGATCAACTAGCGCCGTCTATGGGAAAATGTTTATGAGTTAAGATGTGAGTTTTGTATTAGCAAATATCTGTTTCAAGGTGTTATATCTTCTCGGATCGATGCGATCCCGGTAGCCTAAGCTTAGTTCTCACATAGTTATCTCTTAATATTGTTAGGAAATGTGATTGTAGTATCCTTGATTTGCATTTCATGATGATGTGATAAGAATTGAATTCTGAAAGAAAATGGCGAGGATCCCTATAAAAATATGTAGCCGTTGGGAGATGAAGAAGCCGTTATTACTATTTTAGTGTATAAAAACAAAATTTTTCGAAAAAGGACTTTTATTGCCTGTGTGTATTTATTTGAGCAGTTTAAAGCAAAGAAATGTCATACTATTGCATCATATTTTCTCAATATTTGTAACTAATTAAAATGAGGATGACAGAGATGGCTGATCCAAACCCCCGGAATTTGGGGTCAGAGTTTGAGGCTGTGGCCAACACTCCGGCGAGTGCGGAGGTACCAGTGGTCACAGCTCAGAGCACACTCGTACTGCCAGGGAATGAACAACCAGGCAGTTCCAACATGATCACCCTGGCAGCGGATAGCCTTAAGCCTTGATTCAGACAGCTGTGAATCAAGCCTTGACGAATCAGGCCACAGAAGTTATGGGGCAGAAGGAGACCCCTGTTTTGAATACTGAAACTCCCCTAGCAGGGGGGAGGAGAGAAAATTAGGCCACGGGCGTGTCTGAGGTTGGGGCGCCGATCGAGCCCCCAGCTAAGACCCAAAGTGGACCCGAACCTAGGGCCTGGAACGTGCCCAACACATTACCTCATCCAATGGGAGACGTCCCAGAGGATGGGAATATGCGAACCAGATTTGGCAGAGCAGCTGCCGGAGGGGGTACTATAAGAGATGATAGACTAGATAACAGAACCAATATAGTAGAGACTCTCGATTGGTCGACTATGAGATGATTCTGAGGAGGTAGTCGAATCTACTGCAGTAGCCACTACTAATCGGGCAATAACCTCTCTAAAATGGGAAATGTAGGTGATTAGAAAATAGTGTGAAAAGGTTACCAAACCGGGGGAATTTCGGGAGGATCTCCCCACACAGATGAAATTCTCCGTGACCCTTTACCTCCTGGGTTTAAGGCTCTGAACTATGAATATGATGGAACTACGGATCCACATGATTATTTGTTAAGGTTTGAAAATGGGGCGCTGTTGTATCAGTATTCAGAGGGAGTAAAACGTCGGGTGTTTCTCACCACTCTCACTAAGTCTGCACAAAAGTGGTTTAGTCAATTGCCTGCTGGTTCAGTTCACTCTTTTACTGAGCTCAGCGATCTGTTTTTGCACCAGCTCGCAAGTGCCAGGAAAATAGCAAAAACCTCTCTATATTTGCTCAGTTTGAAACAAAAACCCCAAGAAAGTCTCAGAGCATATATTACACGTTTCAATGAAGCCACTCTGGAGGTGCCCTCTGCCTCTGATGAGGTTAGAACTAACGCTTTGGCACAAGGGTTGTTGGATGGAGATTTCTTTAAATCGTTAGCCAAGAGGCACCCTGCATCCTTTGATGAGTTGCAGGTCAGAGCTGATAAGTACATAAATCTAGAAGAGGCGAGAAGCATGAAGAAAGTGGAAAGAGGGTCAGAAAAGAGGAAAGAGCCAGAGAAAAAAAGATGGGGGTCTAAGAAACTTAAGAATGAGAAGGAGAGGCCACATCAGGAAAGATTTGATGCTTATACCCCTTTGACGTTAGAGATAACAGCGAATATCCCTTGGTTCAAATTTCCCGCTTTTGCCAGAAGAGGCCCGAAGAACCCTAGGTCTGAGCACTACCGCCGGTATCATAATAATTATGGTCACGAGACCAACGAATGTAGACATTTGAAGGATGCTATCGAGAGACTGATTAGGGAAGGCCATTTAGTTGACTTTGTAAAGAGAGAAAGAGATAGATATGGAGGAAAGAGGAAAGAATCTGGAGATAAGGGGAAGGAGCTAGTAGAGGCACCAAGAAAAGATGGATCGAATTAGAGGAGAGGATTCATCCAGATGATAGTGGGGGGACCCGCATGATCGAGTCAAAAAATACTCGTCTAGCAAATTAAACAAATGATATCAAAGTTATTAAATCAATACCTGTCATCCTCTACAATCGTTGAGCAGCAATCCTCCTTCTGTCTTCTGCAATGTCCTTCTATCCTCCTACGCTTTCCTCCTTTGAAGATCTGCACAAAACTCCTCAAGTTAGCTTCCGGAAAACTCCTCAAGAATAACCGGAATGAAAGTGTATAATGTATTGTGTAATATGTGTCCTGGAAAAATAAAGAAGAGAGAGAGAAAACTATTTAGCAAGAAGGGTAGGATGGTCCTTTTCTTCTCTTTTGGGACCACTACTAACGGCTCTTAGTTAGTGGAGCAATGCAGCCTAAAGGTGGTATCAATAGTACCATATGTGGCACTCTTCTACTGGTGGGAAGTACACTTTTATTCCCTCATTCTGATTCGGATGGATATGCACACCTAGGTCATAGGTTTCAATGATAGTGACAGGGATTTCTTTTCTTCTCTGTACTCTGCATGTAGGTTGGTCAACTTACCAGAGGTCAGACCTCAGAAGTGAGAGGAAAAGATCCTCCTTCAACCAAATACCCTTTGCTAATACGTCTAATCCTTGCGTTCTGGCAGAGGAATAAGTCCACAGGGCAGCGCTTAACAATCTTCCACTCTTTGAGATGAGCATCATTTCTAACCAATGCTTTGTCATGCACATTGGGGCCTCGAGGTCCATATTAACTTTTGAGGCTTTATCATTTAGGTGCTTCTCCTTTTGAGAAGCATTTGTATCTGGTCGGTGACCTCTAAGATCACACATCCACGCCCTATCAACTAGTCCCCCTATTTCATATAAAAAATGCCTGTAGGCAAATTTATTGGAATAAGTAATCTCTACCTTCTGGGCTCTGATTATTACTGAAAGTAATATTTTCATTTGCTTTCTGAATTCCCGCCTTCTCTCTTAAGAACAAATCCCCTCGTATCGGGACCGTCCAAAAGATGCGACCTTTCGTCTGGGTGATTTTCACCCTTACACGTGTCCACATGGAAGGGTTACCACTGTTTTGTACCTTTCCCTTTTACCAATAAAAGGGGCACTGTTTTCACATTTCTCGAGAGAGTAAAGTCCTTTCCATTCCCTTTTATACCTCTTTTCCTCTTAATTTCACTCTCCTCTTTCCCAACTCTTCGAAGGGGTTTTACTCTAATTGGGAATATTCTTCTTCCTTCATTGCCCTTTTCGACGAGCGCCTTTTCTCGCAGGTATTACTTCTTCTTTCTCCTTATTTTTTCAGGCTGTGACTTACTGCATGTCTAGGTTTTGATGTCTTTGCTCTTTCTTTCTTCTTTGCTGGGCTTTGCTTAGTCGTATCTGTTTTTTAAATTATGTCAAGGGCTTCTATTTTTTCCGGTGACTCCAGACCGGAAAATTCTTCTGGGGACTTATCACTTTCGCACTCTTCCCGCCATTCTTCTTCTACCATGTTAGGGCCTTCAGATCCGCCCCTTAATTCTACCATTCTTTCTTCCCGCCCTCTTAAACCTGTCTCAGAGGGCCATAGGTTTCGCTGGAATGACATATCTCATCAAACCCTCCTTAATCGGAAAGATCTAGAAGACATTAGGGCCATCCTAGCCCCACATCCTGATTTCTTGGTGGATTTGCCTACTGCGGACGAGCGCCCGAATCACTTGCCACCTCCTTCTTTAGCCTTCTGGGCTTCTCAACTATATGGGGGCCTCATGTTTCCTATTCACCCATTCCTTTCTGGTGTTTGTAATCTCTACCGAATTCCTCTGAACCAAGTGATTCCTTCATCTATTCGCCTACTTTTGGCTTTCTACTTCATTTTAAGGGCCAATGGTGGGAACCCTACTCTGGAGATCTTCTGTGTCAACCACGATCTCAAAAAGAGAGATGAATTTTACTATTTTAGCTCCAGGCATCAGGGTATTTCTCATTTTGTGGGCAAGCCCCCTAGTGTTGACGGTAACTGGAAGGAATACTACTTCGTAGTGACTCCTCGATCCGGTTCTTGGCCTTTTATCTGTGATCGGTGGCAATATAAGGCACCAAAATCTTCCCAGTCTATCAAATCTGTTGATGAGGTGGTTCCTTAGGCTGATCAGGAAGTGATGCTTCGCGTGAATCGGGTTGCTTATAGGAATGGATATCCTAGAATGTTTGCACTTTTGCGCGAGAATTATGCTTTGTTCCATTTCGGATTTACCCATCAGGAAACCTTTCCTACTGATCCTCATGGTATATATATATGCTCCTCTTCTTTGTGCTTTCTGTTTTCTTATCTCGAGGCTGATTTCTAACTTATTTTGCATATATGGACTGGAAGAACGCTCTTTTATTGGAAGATGATGACGAGGTGCTGGATGTAACCCCGTTGGCGCATCTAGAAGGCCCGCCAGAGGCTGATCCCAAGGGTGCTGAAGAGGGTGGTACCTTCCTTGCTCCTTCTACTGTCTCCATCCCTCCTCTTCCTGTTGTGAAGGTGGAAGGAGAGGGAGAAGTTGCTCCTAAACCCAATGGCAAAGGCAAGAAACCTTCTTCTCCCTCGACACAGGTTAGAGGTTCTTTGAAGCGTACAAGGCAATCTACCCGCCAAGCTTCCCGCATTGAGGTCCCTGAGGAGATCTCTTCTGAGATTCCAGCTGTTGACTCATCCATGTCATCTGAAGAAGGGGTGGTTCTGAACTTCTTTAAGGGGGTCAAGTTCTCTTCCTTCCCTGCTGATGCTTCTGATATGTCCTCTAAGCAACTTCGATCTGTTATGTTTAAGAAACTTGCTGAGGTACTTCCTCATTCTTCTTTTCTGCTTCTTTTTCTAGCCAATTTTTCTGTTTTTCATATATTCTTGTCTATTTTTAGTTTTTGGTTGCCCAAGCCCGCTTTCTAGATTGCGAGGAGTCTTCTAGTCTCGACTCTCTGCGCAAAGAGCTAGAGTATAAAGATCAGGAGCTTCAGAAGACTGCTCAATCTCTTACTGAGGCTATTGACCATAATTCTGATAAGATTGCTCAGATTCAAGATTTAGAGGGGAGGTCAGAAACTCAACTGGCTGCATTGAAGACTCAACTTGAGGAGGTGAGTACCCAGCTTTTCAACGAGGGTGTAGACTTTTGCCGCCGTAATCTCTTGCACTCTCCCGCTGGTCAGAGGTTTCTTAAGGAGATGTTGGAAGGTTTACTGGATGCCTATCATCGCAGTACTATGTTCTTAGAGCACATGGCCCCTCATACTAGTCACTTCATCCGCTTTGGTTTCAAGTCTGCCGTAAAGCAGGCGCAAGAGAAAGGCTTCACTGAGAAGCTTGATATTGCTCGTACTCGAGAAGAGGTCGTTCCTTCTCCTCATTTCAAAGACGATCCGACAGTTCCCGTAGATGCTCCTTGGTTCCTCCCCATGATGCAGAAGGCCTCTCTCTCAGTAACTGACCCAAGCTCTTCTGATTTTGCTCTCTCCGCTGCTCAGCCTTTGCTTTATGATCTTAGTTCTTCCTCTGATCTTGCTCCCAGCCTTGCCTCCGACATTTCTTCCTCTGGGCCCGACGTGGGCGATGTCAAAGAGGCTTAATCCTCTTGTTAACTTTTTATCATTTTTTGTTCTGAACAATGCTTTCTGCTTATAGGCCTGCGTGCCTTTTAATTTACTATAGAGTGTATGTGCTCTTTTGACTATTATTGCTCTACCTTTTGCAATCTTTATATCCCAGTATGCTTGTTTTCTCTGCTCATTTCTATGCGTTTTCTATACTTATGCATATATATGTCTCCTCCCTCTGGAAAGAATTTTTTACTATGGAAGAAGTAAAAATTT
>JAPKLY010001001.1:0-20587 GCA_026898435.1 Prunella vulgaris
GGGTTCCTCGGCCGCCCTTTCATTTCTGAATTTAAAGCCGCATGTTCTACTTACTACTATTGTATTAAATTCCCAACTCTTAAGGGTGCAGGTACGGTTAAAGGGGACCAAAAGAAGGCGCAAGAATGCCTATTAACTCTGAAAAAGCCCGTTAACCAGGTGTTAGTGTTTGAAGATCCAACATCACAACCCTCCACGAGCGAGCTGAGTGGTTTGGATGATGTCTCAATAGACACCGAAATGATGGAAGTAGACCAAACGTCGGAGGACCTGGCGATAGATAATACACTACAGCAAGACCGGCCGAACGAGGAGCAGATGGTTAATAACCCAAAGAATCAAGATAAAGATCCTGCAACCATAGCCAGAGATAGTGGGGAAATGGAAGCAGCGCCGGAAGTTCAGACAAAGGCCTCGGAAGACATTGAACCCCGGTTGGGCTATGAACCTATACCGGTGGAGATGGAAATGCACCTTGAAGGACCAATTGATGATCCCAGGTGGAAAGATAAAAAGCGACGCGCCACACCAGTGGAGGAGCTCAGATCCATACAAGTGGATCCAAATAAAGAGGATCTAGAACTCTTTATCGGGTCGGAGTTGGAGGAACCTTATAGAAGCCGGATGGAGGAATTCCTTCGGGCAAACCTCGATGTGTTTGCATGGTCACACGAGGATATGACCGGCATACCGGTGGAGCACGCGTGCCATTGCCTGAACATAGATCCCACGAAGAAGCCTGTCCGCCAGAAGAGGAGAAAATATGGGCCAGACAAGTATGAGGCATTGACCGGTGAGGTGAAGAAACTTTTGGACAATAAACTCATAAAGGAAGCACTATGTCCTCAATGGGTGGCGAACCCTGTCTTGGTCAAAAAGCCAAATGGAACATGGAGGCTATGTATAGACTTCACAGATCTTAACGCCGCATGTCCAAAGGATAACTTCCCTTTACCCCACATCGACCAGCTGGTAGACAATACGGCGGGACATGAACTAATGACGTTTATGGATGCCTTTGCAGGTTATCATCAGATTGCCATGCACCCCGATGATCAAGAACATACAGCCTTCTATACAAATAAAAATTTATTTTGTTGGAAGAGGATGCCCTTCGGGTTGATCAACGCCGGTGCCACATATCAAAGGTTAGTCAACAAGATGTTCGACCAACACCTTGGTGACACAATGGAGGTCTATGTGGACGACATTGTTGTGAAGAGTCTTAGAAAAGAAGACCATCTGGAGCACCTCAAGCAAGCGTTCGACATCATGAGGGCGTATAACATGAAGCTTAACCCAAAGAAAAGCAGCTTTGGAGTACAATCCGGCAAATTCGTTGGGCATCTCGTAAGTCAACGGGGCATAGAAGTCAACCCATCGCAAGTCAAATGTATCCTAGACATGGGACCACCGAAGAATGTACCGGCAGTTCAAAGACTTACCGGATGCCTCGCGGCACTCAACAGATTCATATCCAGATCCGGGGACAAGAATAGACCCTTCTTCGAGTCTATCAAAGGCAAGGGCATCTGTAAAAGAACCGGGAAAACCAACTATGTGTGGACGGATGCTTGCCAAAAGGCGTTCGAAGATATAAAGAATTACCTCAGTAATCCCCATATCCTGTCAAAGCCAGTGCCGGGAGAAAAGCTGTACTTATACCTGGCGGCATCGGAAGTAGCCATAAGTTCAGTCTTGGTGCGTGCAGAAGGTAAGGCGCATCTGCCAATATATTACGTCAGCCAAGTGTTACATGAGGCGGAACTACGATATTCCCCGATGGAGAAATTGGCATATGCATTGGTGATGAGTGTGCGGAAGCTCCGGCCATATTTCTTTGACCATCAAGTGGAAGTTTTGACAACATTTCCCTTGAGGCAAGTCTTACATAGACCTGATACTGCCGGACGATTACTAAAATTGTCACTAGAAGTCAGCCAGTATGGTATAACATACGCACCCCGAATAGTGATCAAAGGGCAGGCTCTGGCAGACTTCATAGTAGAGCTAACCTACCCTCAAGATCCGACGAGGGGACGTGTTTACCCATGGTACCTCTATGTGGACGGCTCAGCAACAAGTTCCGCAGCCGGAGCGGGTGTCGTCCTGATAAGTCCCGATAAATAGGTGTTCACCTCCGCAATAAGGTTCGATTTCTTAGCAACAAACAACGAAGCTGAATACGAGGCACTTATCGCGGGTTTGAGACTATCATTAGCTGTGGGGGCAACTAGACTTCAGGTTTTCGGAGATTCACAGCTAATTATATCTCAAGTCCGAGGAGAGTACGAGGCGAAGGACCGACAAATGATCATTTACGAAAGGATCGTTGCACACCTGATATCAAAGTTTGAGCAAGTATACATTGAGCAGATTCCCCGACTAGAGAACACCCAAGCAGATGCTTTAGCCCGGTTAGCCACAAGCACCGGAGAACCAAGCATCTCAGAAGTGGTGGTCACAAAGTTAATTAATCCTTCAACATTTGATTATGTTAATCAAGTGTTGAAGAGGGGGCAACAGATAATCAATAGCCAGCAACAGTCTACCGATGATTGGCGAACACCTATCGGCAAATACCTATCCAACGGAGAGCAGCCAGGAGATCCATGGGAAGCACAGCGGATTGTGAAGCAGGCCGCAAGATACACGATGGTCGAAGGGCAGTTATATAAAAGAGGAATCTCACTCCCATTACTCAAATGTCTTTCTTCGGAAGAAGGACAGAAGGTGTTAAAGGAAATCCATGAAGGGATATGTGGAGGACATGCTGGGGGGCAAGCCTTGGCTTACAAAACCATCAGGCAAGGGTACTATTGGCCAACACTACGAAAGGATGCTATTAGATATGCTAAGAGATGCTTGAAGTGCCAACAGTTCGCTCCGAGCATCCACACCCCAGCACAAGAATTGAAGTCAGTATATAGTCCATGGCCATTCGCTAAATGGGGTATCTACTTGATCGGCCCATTCCCTCCCTGGAAGGGAGGGGTAAAATTTGTAGTGGTGGCCGTGGACTATTACACTAAGTGGGCCGAAGCTGAAGCTCTAACGACGATAACCCAAGAGAGGATGATAAGCTTTATTTGGAAAAACCTGATATGCAGATTTGGGTTACCACAGTCGATAGTCACGGATAACGGGAGGCAGTTTGATGGAAGTAAGTTAAGAGACTTTTGCACATCTTGGAACATCAAGAAACATTACTCCACACCATATCATCCTCAATCAAACGGACAAGTTGAAGCAGTGAATAAGATTTTGAAGCACATCCTAAAGATCCGGTTAGAAGAAAAAGAGGGTAGTTGGGCCGATGAGCTTCCGGAAGTCTTATGGACTTAAAGAACGTCTTACAGAACAAGTACCGGGGAGACACCATTCACAATGACTTTCGGAGTTGAAGCAGTCATCCCAGTAGAAGTCCAGCATCGGACATGGAGGATAATCGAATACAGTGAGGAAGCAAATGAAAATGATATGGCGGTAGAAAAAGACTTGATGAAGAAACATGAACCTCGGCAGAATTGAGGAATGCAGTCTATAAGCGACGAGCCGAGAAATACTACAACTCGCAGGTAAAAGATAGAAAATTCCAAATTGGTGACTTGGTGATGCGAAGGATATTAGCAGTCCCGACTGGAGTATTTGGTCCGAAATGGGAAGGTCCGTTCAAAGTAACAAAAAGTTGGCCAAATGGGACGTACGACCTGGAGAATATGCAAGGTAACTCTTCGGCATACACATGGAATGCGACACACCTCAAGAAATTCTACCAATGAAGACTTATGTAAATTTTTCAAGAAAACCTTGCTTGTCCAACATGTATAGGGGCAAGCAGGTCCATAATAGATGGAGGCAAATCTGTAAAGTTATTATTCTATTGAATAGAGAGGTTTCCTTTTAAATTGATGTATCAAAAGATGTCTCAAGTTATGAGCTCTCAAGACTTACGAGTCCACAATAAAGGCAAGGTGTTGAGACTAACCCTAAGGTTATAACCATTAAAAGGGAGTCCTTACCAATCAAAAAGCCTACATCCAAAGAGATGAAAAATAAGTTGTAAATTCGCGATTCCATAAAAAGAAAAAGTAAGACGAATCAATTAAAACACCGTACATCAAAAGCGAGCACTAAATAACTAAGACAAAAGTATCAACAGCAGAAGCAAATATAAGCGAAAGCCAATAAAAGAAAAACTGCAAATGCATTAAACGGCAAAAGGTGTTCGGGTACATATAGGGCGCCTTCAAGGGCGAAAAAGCATCAAGTAAAAACGTCTCCAAGGACAAATGAAACAAAAAGGAAAAAACTCATCACTTTACTGGTCGCCAGCCTGTTCACGGCCCTGATCCACTGGCCCAACGGCCTGCTCGCCTGCCTGGCCGCCCACTTGCTCGCCGGCGCCCGAAGGAGAAAGACCAGGGAGGACTTCGAATGGAGATAGACCCTCAGTGTCCACCATCGCATCGTCCTCAGCATTAATCTGAAGAGGTGGATAGTTCCCACCGATGATCTTAAGTGTCGAAGGCACAGCACTTAAGTCAACTCCCATCTCCTCGAGATCCCCGATATCCACCACCAAACCTTCCTTAAGAGGACGTTCGGTAAGGAAGTCGGTGAACTCCTTCTTCAAGGCTGTCCAAGGATCCTCGTTCTCACCAATAGCATGGTGATAGGCCCGAAGATTCTCAGCAAAGGCATAAACAAAGCCAAAATTAGAGGACTCCGCTCGGATATCCGCAACGGCTTCAGCGGTATAGCAATCAGTATGAGCAGCCTTATGATCAACGAGTTCGGTCCGGGTGGCTTGGAGTTCTTTTTCTAGCTCAGCAATCTTTCCACGGGTAACCCTGCTCTCCTCCAACTGTGCCCGGACACTTGCCAGCTCAACCCGGAGACCCTCAGCTTCAACACGGGTCCTCTCAGCACTTGCAATCGCCGATTGCTCGGCATCCAGAGAAGCCTTAGCTTTGGCCTCAAATGTGGCAACTCTTTTCTTCATCTCGTCTCTCTTCTTCCGTAGGCTATCATTCAACACCGCGTATGACTTCTCCAACGTCACAGCCTGCTCGATAGCACGTTGAGCGGTGATAAGGGCACCACTCGAGTGATGCATGGCTGTGCGGATGTTATCAGTCAACGACTGATGATGGATGATGGCATCTTGGGGTTGGGTCCAGTGACGGACAGCAGACTCAACAGCTCCTCGAACTGGGCCCTTGAGCTCATTAAGGGACTTTGGAGGACGGGCAAGTGCAAACTGGTGGACCAGCGGGCTACGTTGCTGATAACGTGTAGGGTCATACCTGCTTAAAGGGCCATACAAGAAAATGTTAGAAGTATGAACATGTTAGAAGTATGAGGCTCATACCCAGCTGCCCGCTCCTGGTCCCATCCCAGGTATGTGATGTCAGTTAACTGACCAATCGAGCGGATAGATGCCGGGGCAGTCGGGGTGCCAGTGGAAACGGGAGGAGTAGACTCCAGAACCTCGACCCGACCTAATCCTCCCGAACTTGGAGGCCTTGAAACCCTCGCCCTCTTGGCCGCCTCACTTTCACGCTCAACGCGTGAGCTGTCACCCCGTTGTAATCGGTGACCGTCACCGCTCGGGGAGTCACCCGGAGTTTGTCGAGCTTCGGTGCGGGGGGACTCGAGAGGGGGCAGAGGATCGTGTGCTCGGCCCGGTTCCAGCAGTCTTCTTGGTAGTCTTAGCAGCAATTTGAGCTGCTAACACCACGGATGGGGGATCCCTCTTGGTACGTGTCATCCCGAATTTCTGGTTCAAAGTCTTAAAAGACGGAGGGATAGCGATAGAGACTTCAGAAGCTGCAAGCATTAAGAGACAGAAAGAGTTAGAAATTTTGCATGAAATCTCAATCTCAAAAGTACAAGACAACCTTACCTGCGGGATGGGCAATCAGGCCCGAAGCAATGCGGCAACTGGGCTTGTTTAGATAGTCAAAAGTTCTATCCTTCTTGTTCCGGCGACAAACGAGAATACAGGTGAACTTGAATTCTTTAGACAAGCTCGTTTTCTTCCAGCGCTGAGGGATCAAGCCTGCAATACAAAAGAACAAAGACATCAGACACAATATCAAAAAAATAATGTTCAAAACATGCAAACAAGTCCTACGCTGCAACTCGCCAAACTCAGTAGGGGTCATAATACGTCCCCCAAGACCCTCATTGTTGTCAGAAGCCCACCAGTCACCGCCGATAAAAAAGAATTGTTTCTTCCAGTCTCTCACTTTGTTGGGCAATCCCTCAAGGATCTTCATGTCGCTCCTCGCCTTAAGGTAATAATAGCCCTGGCCCTCCTCAGAGCACTTGCTAAGGCAGAGGGTGTAATTCACCTCTTGAGGAGTCAGGTGATCCTTGTACTTCTCCAAGGCAAAAACCGTGCATAGTGATATCAGGTACGTCTATGCGTTGGGGGTCAGCTGTGTGATCGCTAAACCCGTCGTCTCCAAAAAGCACCCGATGAGGGGGTGCAAGGGTAACGTCACACCAGCAGCCAACGTACGCAGGTTTATGGCTGTTAATCCTTCCGGGGGGCGGTCAGCTCTTTCTTTCTCCCGGGGAGCATACATAGTGACGTCACAGGGAATATGATACTCCTTCCGGATGTGGTCAAGATCGTCCTCATCAATTATGCTTACTACGGTATTCGCCTTGAAGTTTGTGCGGTCATCTTTTTCAAGTTCCCGATACTGTCGAGGAGGTGTCGGGAAGTCGGCAGCATACCGCTCGTAGTACGCTCTCCAGTCGAACTCTTGTGCAATGCCTTCGGGGATGGACCTCTCAGACATGTGCGGTTGAGGGAAGCTAACAGACTCGAACCACTCAGTGATAGAGTCGTCGCTATCGCCACTGCTGGAGAGTATCTCTACGTCCTCCGTATCATCCCCCTCTGGGCGAGCAATGGGCTGCTCGATTTCTTGCTCGCCCAGCTGCTCGCCGATGTGCTCACCGGCCTCCTCGTTGGCTTGCTCACCTCCTTTCTCCAAAAATCGGTTTACCTCCTCAACCGCGGAATCAGACCCCGCCAGATGGACCGAGGACAAGCCCGCAATCGGGCCACCTTCCTCTACGTTCTCCACCATGGGCCGTTTGCCCGGATTCCGGTGAGAAATCGTCCGGCTCGAAGATGACGACATGGATTCGGGAAGAAAGAGGAAAAGACAAGGTTGATCCTAAGGTGTGATTAACTAACGATGATGGGGGTCGTCAACAAAATTCCAATCAGAAATTCCGGCAAACAAGTACATAAAATAGACATGCAAAAATTAAAAGAAAATAAAGGTAATGTGAAGAAAAGACGAAAGGAATTGAGGAATTACCTGGGATGTTGAGTTGCAAAACCGGTCGCCGGAGTGGTGAAGATTCCTAAGAGTAGTCAGAAAAAGCCTGAAGATGAGATCGCCGGGAATTCTAAGAAGAGAAATAGTGAATGAAGAAGAAGATGAATAGTGCTTAGAAAACCACTATTTATATGTTCGGGTCAAAGTGAAAGAGGGAAAAGAATTTCAGGGACCAAGTTGCAAAACATTTGAAAAGTCTCTGAAAAGGCACGCCTTTTCATGCGACTGATTGGCGCATGAAACGAGGAGGTGCCTCGTTTTCCGGAGAGTTGCCTTAAATTGCCGAAGAGAGAGAGAGCGAGCAATAGGGCGAGCACCAGGGCGAGCACCACGCTACTCGCTAAGTTGTTCGCCAATTGCCCGCCCAGTTACTTACTTACATAATAAAAGATCAATTCCAGTATATACTTTGATGTCAGATCAAAGCATATACTGAGGGGCAAATGTTGATAAAAGGATCTAAGCTTGAAGATTAGATAATAACCAAAGTATAAACAAGCAAGAGTGTATGAGCTGCTCGCCTACCTGCTCGCCAGGATGCTCGCCCGAGCCTAGAGGTGTCAAAGTAACAAGCCTACGTGGCCATTCCCCAGTTGCTCTCACCAATGCTCGCTATGCTGCTCGCCATATTGGTCGCCCGAGGCTCTGAGTATGACAAAGCAATAAGCTTATGAAGCCAGGACTAGGATGCTCGCCTCGGTGCTCGCCCACCTGCTCGCCCCCGTAGTCGCCTTCAGCCCGGATATGACAAGGCAGCAAGCCAGTAGAATAGGCCTACGTTGCTCGCCAAAATGCTCGCTCCCTTTCTCGCTGCACCATTCGCCCTCTTGCTAGTCCTTTCTTCGAAGGAAAGAAGGTTCAAGATGTCCAAGGAACCTGCATGAAAGGTTCAAATCATAAGGCTGGAGTTAGTGGAGCAAAACTTTGAGGGGGTGACAAGTGGAGGACACTTGTCACCCCCAGAAGTCATATAGCTTAAAAAGGTGCCACCTCACTAAATAGAGGGTATAAATACTTGTAATAAACACATTTGTAAGGATCTGAAATCCAAATACAAAGAGCTCATTCATAAAATTTCTCTCTCTACAATTCTCTCTATATTTCACTTAATAATTCTAGTAATCATCTTTTAATTATTGTTTGAGTGATTTCCATAGACCAATTAGTCACATAACATTATAATTAGTAAAATCATTCAACACTTAGGTTCCTGATCACTCAGGAAACAACAAAACATAGCGCTCTCACCAAAGGACAACCTAGTCCTGACCCCCTCATTGATATCACCAATGATATCAGCCAATGAGTGATCATCTAGCCACCGCCTCCTGCTGACGGGAGCACTGGGAGCTGCTGACTTTCCCTCGCCTGATCCTGAAACGTTAGTCTCGACAATAATAGGCAAAGAACAGGAACGAGCAAGAACAGGGGATACTGAGTCATTTCCTGAGGGTTGGCCAATATCAGGGATATTGTTTCCCCCTACAGTGTTGGACTCAGTAACTGTCTCAGGTGCAGAAGCATCATCACCTACAGTACGTACCTCAGGTTGAGTCTGTCCCTCCGTCTGAGACTCAACATCTTCCGAGGCTGGGGCTTGCTGAGGGTTGACCTGAGGTCCATCCTGATCTTCATCATCATAATCCCATCCTTTGGGAGCACTGACAAGCTTGATCTTGAATTCTGGATTTTTCAGACTCAGTCTTGTTATTCTCTTGGTAACCCCCTCAGTGTCAGGACTCGGAACCTGTTTCCTATGCACTGATGCAGTCTCATCAAACACAACATGAGGTGTTTCCTCCACACAAAGGGTCCGACAGTTATACACCCTGAAGGCTTTACTGACTGAGGAGTATCCTAAGAAAACTCCCTCATCAGATTTGTTATCAAAGGCTTTCAGCTGGTCTTTCCCATTGTTCAGGATGAAACACTTACACCTAAAAATATGGAAATAAGAGATGCGAGGCTTCCTCTTGTTCCAAGTTTCATAAGGTGTCTGAGCATGTTGTTTGTTCAGCATAGATCGGTTCTGAGTGTAGCAAGCAGTGTTGATTGCTTCAGCCCAGTACTTCTTGGGCAATCCTGACTCAGCCAACATGGTCCTGGCAGCTTCCTTCAGGGTCCGATTTCTTCTTTTAGCTACCCCATTCTGCTGAGGGGTCCTGGCTGCAGAAGTCTCATGAGCTATACCATGGTTAGTACAAAAGTCAGTTATAATAAAGTTTATAAACTCAGTTCCTCGATCTGATCGGATCCTGACTATGCTCTGACCCTGTTCAGTACTCAATTGCTTGAGTAACTCTGGAAGCTTTACCTGAGTCTCCTTTTTGTTCAGCAAGAAAATAACCCATGTGTACCTGGAATAATCATCAAACACAACAATGGTATATTTCCTACCATTTATGCTGACAGGAGTAACTGGACCAAAGAGATCCATGTGCAGAAGCTGAAGCACTCTGTCAGTTGAGAAGGCTTCTTTCTCTTTGAATGATGCTTTGGTTTGCTTGCCTTCCTGACATGCTCCGCACACGTGGTCTTTGCTAAAAACTTCATTGGGTAGACCATCTACAAGGGAAAGTCTAGAAATTTTGTTAATAATCTTGAAGTTTAAGTGACTCAGGCGTTTATGCCAAAGCCAACTGAGCTCAGAGGAGCTCTTAGCGACAAAACAGGTTTCAGGAGAGCTGCTCTTGAAGTCAGCAAAATATACATTGCCCCTCCTGACACCTGTAATCAGAACCTGTAGTGTAGATTTGTCCTTCACAAGACACATGTTAGATGTAAATTCTACACTATATCCTCGGTCACAAAACTGACTGACCGAGAGTAAGTTATGTCTCAGTCCCTCAACATATGATACATTCAGTACACGGACAGAGCCAATAACAAGGGTTCCGAATCCTCTGGTGAAACCCTTAGAGTTATCACCAAAGGTTACCTGCGGGCCTTCCTGAGCTACATAATCCTGAAGGAGATCACGAAATCCGGTCATGTGCCTGGAACATCCTGAGACCAAGTACCAGTCCTTCATCAGATCCTCCTTCCTCTTCTTGTAACCCGCAGCGACCTGAAAAGAATCAGGCCTCAGGTACCCATCTCGTATTGGGTCCTACTGAGTCAGCCATACCCTTCGGGATCCAGATTTGTTTAACAATTCTGATAGCATCAGAAGTGTAAACCTGTCTCCCTGAAACTTCAACATACACAGTCTTCTTCCTTTGTGCCTGAGAAGTTGAGGTTCAGGAGCCCTATATTGATTCCTGGGAGTGGGCCTCCTGTTCCTCCTTGGCCTGGGTGCATTAGGCTGAGTTTGATCCCGAGAAGGAGCGGCTCGGGCCTGACCTCTTGGCACTTGAGGTCTGGCCTGAGTGTTACCGGAGTCAGGTCTCCGTTGCCTTTCAGAGACCATCGGGTTTGTCCTTCTTCTTTGATGATTGGGACGCTCCTGATGGGCTCTGTGCCCTGTCTGAGGAGTCTGGACCTCAGTAGTCCTTGGCTGTGCCTGAGGCCTTCTCTGTCCTGAGTTCCTTCCGCTCTGAGCATTTCTAGGCTGTGCCTGAGAAGTGTTAGGGGCAGAGTTCTTCCCAGATTGAGTATTCCTAGGCTGAGCCTTGGAGTTCCCTTGATCTGTCTTCCTTGACTCAAGATGAGGAGCCTTGGCCTTTCCCTTAGGTTTTGGCCTTGGTTCCTCAGTCCTTTGCCTGACAGGTTCAGCAGGCATTTTCTCCTTCCCTTTGCCCTTGTCCTGACGAGCAACACTTGAGCTCTTGTCATCAGTTAGGGCAGGGACAAACTTCTTCTGAGAGTTGCTCCCTGAAGCACCTCTCCTTTTCTTGCCCTTTGGGTTTTTTGAGGCATCATAGCCCAACCCAGCTTTAGCACCATCAGTCAGCTGAGAGAAACTGGTTAACTCATCGACCACTTGGGTAGATGTGTATAACTTCATCAGCTTAACCTCAAGATGCTCATTTGTTTCTTTCAGGGCCTCAATTTCCGTGGTGTACTGAAGCACCATCTCTTCATGAGCTTTCTCTTTTGAGATTAGCTCAAAATCCCAAGTAGTTTGCTCAGCACAAAGGCGAGCTTGCACTCAATTTCGAACATCACACTAAGAGCAATTCGCTCAATCATCAGTTGTTCCTGAGCAAGGAACAGATCAGTATCACGAGTCTCAATCAGCGAGCTGATAACACCTTTCAGTCTTTCTACCTCCAGTGGAGCTTCATCATGATTGTTCCGAGGATGAAGTAGCTCTTCCTGAAGATGTACTAATATGAGGGCTTCCTCAGTATCTCTTACTCTGAGAGACTCAGTTAGCCGATCGTTCTCTCCACTCAGTTGCGCATTCACATCCACTGTGTGAGTATGAGTCTCCTGCAACCTTGAGAAGTCAACCATCAATTGCTCTAGGGCGAGCTGAAGGTCGAGTTCTCCTGCTGAATTTGAGCTAAGCTCAGGTGTGTGATCAGGAGAAGAGGCAGAAGAACATACCTCATCATCTGTCATCAGGCAGAGGTCATCATACTCCTCATCGGAGAAGAGTTCAGAGGACCGGGGTCCTGGGCCATCTGAATCTGAGGAATCCTCAGCAAGCAATGCTCTCCGGTCTGATGCCCTGAGCTCTCTCTTGGCTCTCCAATCCTCTCGCTCACGAGCACTGAGCTCCGGACAATCATACTGATAATGTCCGGTCTTCTTGCAGTGGTAGCACTGATCTACATCAGAAGCAAGCTTTTTGTCAGTGTACCTTTATCTGATGACTCCCTCCTGCTCCCTGATGATCGTTCAGGTTTGGAGCTGGATCTTCTGGGCTCATCATCTCTCCTCTTCTCATCTCTTCGTCGCTCAGGCTCATTGCGATCCCTCCTGGAATCTGAACCCCTCCTTTCTTCTCTTCCGGGACTCGATCTCCTGGGGCTGGAGTACCTGCGATCACGGCTGCCAGTATAAAATTTCTTATACCTTCCGAATTGAGAGTTCAGTTTCTCAAAACGCTGCGCCATTAGGCTATACTCCAAGGCTAACTCATCCTTGTTCATGTCCTTCAGAGACTTAGAGCCAGATCCAGTCTCAGGTTCAGGAGTAGCTTTAAGAGCCACGCTCTTTTCCTTTTCAGGAGTCTTCTCATCACTAACTTCCTCACTGACAACACCCTTCTTCTTCCTCTTATCGAGGTCGAATTCTAAACCCTTTAACTCTGAGAATAGGTAAGAGTGAGTAATGTTGGTAAGATCCTGAGTGTTCTTCAGTAAGATCACTCATGTGTCCCATCTTTCAGGGAGATAGTTCAGGATTTTAGAAGACACCTCCCTCTTGGGAAACTCCTTCCCAACGGTTGCTAGCTCGTTCATCATCTTAATGAACCGAGCTTCCATCTGATCGATGGATTCTCCTTCTAACATCCGTAAGGCCTCAAACTTCCTGATAGCAAGATCTCTCTTGTTCTCCTTGATCTTTTCTGATCCCTCACTCATCTCCCTCAAGGCATCCCAGATCTCCTTTGCCGTCTTCAAGTGCATGAGCCTGACCGAATTCTCGTAAGAAACGGTGTGGAGTATAATGTTTTTGGCAACATTATCCAGTCCAATTTTCTTAATTTGATCAGAATTAAGCGCGGACCTCTCCACTTCTTCATCTCTGGCGGCTGGAATAGGAACATTGCCAGCAACAGGTCAGGTCGTCTGAAGATTCCTCATGAATTTGATTGGACCCTGCTCAATCACCAGAGGCATCTGATCATGGATGGAATAGAGATATGCGAGTACCCTGAATTTCCAATAGTCATAATTGTCAATAAAGAATTCAGGAAGATTACCCTCGAGACGTTTAGAACCGGATGCCATGATATGCAATTTTCAGAAACGAGATCTATTCAGTAGACCATCAAAAGTTTCTCCTCAAAAACTGTTGGTAAACAAAGTCAGTGGTCTTTTGAACCACTGCTCTAATACCACTCGTTGGTCCCGAAACGAGTACAATCAGTGTATGGGGGGATACACTGATGTCAGATTTTTCTGAAAGACTCAGAAAAATGCTCTTACACACTCAGTCAGGATTTCCTGAATTACTCAGTATGCTGAAGGTCCACAGGGACAGCAGGGACCATTCAGTAACGAGTCAGATAAACTGAATGTGACTAAAGTGCTCAGATGCTCAGTAGAGATAACAAACCTATTGACTGCTCGAAAGCGGATCAGTTGGACTACTATCTCAGTGAGCTAGAGTATGTGAGGAAAGTGAGCCCTTAGGTTCTACTCGTTTTAGTTTCAGAAAACATTTTCTCTGAACTTGCTTAGTAGACTGGTGGTTAAGGATGAGTGCACAGCATTAAGATTCAGGATGATTGATTCAGTCCTGAAGATAAAAGCAAAGCAGAATGTTCAGTTTATTATGATGACAGTTATGAACCTGAACAGAATAGTAAATCAGCACACGGGGGACATTTTAACGTGGTTCAGACCTGATTTAACAGGAATCTATCCTCAAAACCCTGAGGATAGGTACTTGGTTTTTACGTGCCAAGGGACACGAATAGCCAACTTTCTCTCTTAGGAACTGACCCCTGGGCGTTTTACAAGTCCCAGTCCTTCTAACCAACCAATCTCACACCCCTAGTGGTTTGGTATTCTAGTTTCCAACTAAGATAGCTCTAGCAATACAAAACAATGCTAAATATTAGAGCTATCGATCTAAGCAAATACAGAGTGAATCCTACTACAACACTAGGGAAATTTAATTGCAGAGTGTTGTTTATAGTATGCTTTGAGAGCTTGGATTCTTGAGAGTTTTCTCTTGGAAATTTCCCGTTGGCCTTGAATGGGTGCAAGGTTCTCCATATTTATAAGCAAGATTCAAAATAGATCCGTTGGAGGAGATCAAATCAAATCTTTCCTATTTTGGGGTGGAGGCTAGAAATACTGTTTGACCTAACCGCCATGCTTATTCTGGCAAGTTTGTCCCATCGCCTGCAACTCTGAGACGCATTAAATACCGCATTAAATGTTGTGCAGACTCCGTACATACGTATCGAAAGATCATTGGCTCTCCGTTCTAATGGCTAGTTGACTTTCAGACATTTGTCCTTCCTTGTACATTCAATACTCTGAGTCTCTTGTTAATAACTCAGTCTGAATGTTTGTCTTCATTGGAGTCTTACTGACATTCTCTTTGTCTCTTGTCCCATAGCATAAATAACATTTTTGCCTTGGACTTACATGGTTCAGGTGATCTGAACTTCTGCCCGAGTCAGGTCTTATGTGTCTTCAGCACAGCCTGATAGATTATTCAGCCCAGTATGTGTAACCTTTTTGCTTTGGACTTACATGGTTCAGATAAACGGAACCAAGGCCTAAGTTAGGTCTTAAGTGCATTCAGCACAGCCTGATAGATTACACTCACTCTTCACTGACTAAGATCTGTCCTGAGTATGCTTAGTGTACTCAGTAGAAACATCAGCCAATGGTACTTCAGGATTGACTTCAGGACGGATTAACAGGCTTCGATCTTCAGCTTCAGACCAGGCAATCTTCAGCAAGACTGACTGACTCCTTCAGGATGGATTATACTTCAGACTTCAGTATATTGGGTCGACTCCAAAATTCTTCAGTCTTCAGCAAGTTCCTCCTGTACTGAATTCCTAACCTAACTATCCTGAACTATTTGATCCTGAACAACTATACTTAGGCAGATTCATCAGGGGTTTTGTGATCTAATCAAAATACTCAGATTGTCCCAACAAGGTTTTTTGGTTGAAAGATCCTACAGTCATAACAACAGGTGGATGTTCTGATTTGGATGGCTCGGGAACTTCAGGAATTCGATTTTCCGAAGTAACATAGACCTCAGGATACTTGTTGCCGATGACTAACGATTCAACATCATCTTTCGTCTTGATCTCAACAAATACTTTCCTAATGCCAAATTGAGAGACTTCCCAAAATTTATTCACTTGACAAATATTGCCCAATCCAAAATAATTTACAACGGCCTCTTCAAAAGATGAGAAGCTAGTAGTGTCATCATATACGAATCTAAAAGCTCCAAAACTGCCCCCAACATAAGACTCACCATCAATTTTTCCATTAAAGTTCACACCCACCAGTTTTTTGTTCTTCATATTTGCTACAAGGAAAACAACCACAATGTTGTAATTAATTATAAAGACTAACACTAATAACAAAACAGGACTAGTTTTCTAACAGGGACTAGTTCTAAAATTTGCAGCCTAACAGGGACTCGTTCTAAACTTTGCAGTCTAACAAGGACTCGACGTAACTGGCCTCATTGTGAACTTAGTTCAGTTTAGAAGTAGATGGTGCAAAGCATACAATTAATTAATCTTTGCAAAACATTCCAACATTATAAAAAATACAGGGGAAATTCACAATATTGTAGGATGCTATAGGATTTCTTTCACAGGAATTTTATCAAACACCTTATCTACACAATATTGTAACAGAGTGAAATGACTAAAGGAAAAGGCCATCAAGAAATTAGGGCATGTAGTAGGGTAATCAAACAATCTATTACCTGGAACACTATTTCTCGCTCCTTGCGATGGGCATCGATTGTAGACTTGGAGGGATGGCTATTTCTTGCTCCTTGCGATCGACTGGTTTTGTTCTATATTCTAAAACTTCTGTGTGTGTCATCGGGATTGTGTGTGTGTCGTCGGGATTGTGTGTGTCGACTTGTGTTTGTTTTATTTCCGACTTGTATATGTTTTTTTTGCTATTGAACATCGAATTGTGTGTGTTTTTTTAGGAAAGTGTGTGTTTTATTTTGGAGGGAATACTATTTGGGCAGGGTATTGGGCAGGGGTATCTTTGTCCTACAAAAATTTAAGTGGGGGTGTATATGTTAAAAACATAGCCAAATGGCTAAAAAAGAGTTTCTTAGGTCAACATGGCTAAAAAAGAAATTGGCCACATAGCCATTGGCTATTTTTGTATATTCCCACTAAAAAAATATCAAAAAAGATGATGCCCTATTACTGCCCTATTCATACCCTAAACCTGATAATAAAGAAATTAAAGTTATAATATGAGATTTTCATATGTCCACCCTCCACTAGTTTGTCTATGTATTCCCTTACTAGTATCCATCAACTTGCAATGTTAATGGAAGTATTCCTCTTCTCACCAGACTTTATTTCTTCATGTGTGGACCCTTGTAATTGTTGTCACAACTTATTTTCATGATTTATATCATACTGTAGACTTAGAAACACATTGTTGAATGTAGTGTGTGTTAGATCAGTAAAAGATAAAAGTACATTTTCACCAAGTCATCCACATTATATGATGATGTATCCAGTTGTAATGGTTGTATTGCATTGAAACATGTTGAGCCTATGCTTAGCCCAAGTGATTACTTGTTGGCTTCTTGGTCCATATTCACTTCTGTATTATACTTTGGTCCATGTCCAGGTTCTTTCCCCTTTTTTTTGCTTTCATAACTGTGCAGGATCTCCCCAAATCTTTCTCTCAATCACACGATTTACCTTCCTTTCCGATTGTCGGAAATTATGGTATAATGATCGGGAATCATGAGATTCTTACACTATATAAAGGATGCTTGTCCCTTTGTCTCAGTGTGGTCTACAATACAATTCTTCAATTGCATGTGTGAGAGAAAGAGGGTTGAGATTGGTACCAGAGTAGGTTGGTAAGAGGGAAGCCTCTATGGTCGTTCCCATACACCGTGTGAATTAATCTACTAGAATTGGAAATACATTATGAACCCGGAGAATTGGTGATACCATTCTCGTTATTATCTCTCTTTGTTTAGATCATATATTATATTAGATATGTTTATGTTCTTGTATCTTCTATACCTTACAGTGGTATCAAGAGCTGCTCGAACCGGGCATAATTGTTTATTAAAATATGTTATTTTTTGCATGTGTGGTGCTTTCGCTGATTGTTAAATTTAAAAAAAATTGCATCTTTGTGCTTGCAAATTTTTTTCTCTGTGAGTGATTTTCTTTAAAATGGTTGCTCATCCCTGTTGATAGAATTTATTAACGGTGTTTGTTTATGTGGCTAATATAACATGTAATTCTGCCAAATAATAAATCCAAGAATTTGTTGTTGGATGTATAATGTAGAGAGAGAGTGGAGAATTTTAGAGAGAGAAAGTGATTGTTGTATTATCCATCAGTTGTTTTTGCCCTGCTACATCTTTATGCTATTTATACATCCGTGCTATGTATTCCGGACCTAGGCGAGCTTCTAAGCCTTGATCTCCACGGGCTTGGACAAGCTATCCTCCAGAGGAGCGAGCTTGTGTGCGAGCTTCTCCCTCTTGAGCTTGATTAATCTTAACTTGGTTATAGGCGAGCTTCTCCTCTCTCCAGGCGAGCTTCCCCATGTTGATCTTGGTCAGAATTGATGACGTAGCTTCCAAGTAGGTCGACGACCTTCGTAGCGTCGATTATTTTATCAACAGTTGCCCCCTAGCCTGATGTTTGTTTGAATCATTAGATGAATAACAAGCATCAGGCTATAGATGCATCAAGTGTGGCTCCGCATGATTCCATAACCGTGTTACGAATACATAGAAGGATGCTACAGGCCTCATTAAAAACCTAGCCGTAAACCACCCTTGTGGATAAACCGGTAGTAGGGAAAAAAGAGTACCGTGCAATCCTTCCAGATACCTGTAAGTTATTTGAATCTCTGTGTTCATTGCTCCATTCGTGCGGGCTGAGTGAGCCTTGACTTCTTGTGTTTCTCTATACCCGCAAGTAGATGCATTTGAAAAATAGTTTGCAGCTTTTCGATCTTTCTGGAGATCCTTTGTGCTTTGCTATTGCTGGAATATTCAATGTATGGTTTCTTGGCGAGCGCTTCCGCTTGGTTGCTTCGCGATTTTCGTTGTAGTATCGGCCCTGCTTCTTTCATACTGATGGATGAGATTTAGCCAGCTGAGATGTCACCATTCACTCCGGTTGAAGGATAGATTATTCCTGCCGTTGGTGAATGTGCCCCCAACTGTTTATATTTTTCGCACGTTATTGTCTTTTGCTCGCTTTTGTATTTTGGTACGTAAATGTTCGTCTTACACCACTTACGGAAGCGAATTGTCCGTCTTAAGCCACTTTAGGGCCGCGAATCGTACATTTTTGCTCTCTTGGGCGATTGGGTTTTATAAACCTTGCCTTAGACACTTTCGTCTTTTGAGAGTCTTTTTTTATGTTAGGCTGTGGGTTCTTAGCGATCCTTTAAGAAGGATGCTTTAGTGAACCTAGGCACTTTTGTAGTCGCGGGTTCTTAGTGGTCCTTTAAAAAGGATACTTTAGTGAACCTAGGCACTTTAACGGCCTTTGCCTCGAGTATTGACAATAGCGTTTTTAGGGACTAGTGTCCTTGTGTATCTTGAGCTTTTTGCTTCTTGATGATTTTGTGTATCAGGGTCTGCCCCCCAGTGTAGTGTTGAGGTATCAATAGTTTTGCGCTTGCATACTTGTTCATTGAGTTGTTTGTCTGAGTCTTGAGCTGCCTGCTTGAGTCAGGCAACCAGCTAACTGCTCTTTACCAACATCATTTCCTGCCCCCCATTCAACTGTTGATTGTGATTTATGATCAAGAGTTTAATGATTTGAAATATTTCGGCGTATCTCCAATTTGCACTGTTGATATAGGCGGGATGGGCATCGCCTATAAAGACGGGATAATCGTGCCTTCAAGAAGTATTATCGCTTCGGGAAGGCGCATCGCCTATAAGGCGGAATCATGCCTCTGGGAGGTGCATCACCTATATAGGCGGGGTCGTCAATATAGGCGGGATGGACATCGCCTATAAAGACGGGATAATCTTGCCTTCAAGAAGGACCATCGCTTCGAGAAGGCGCATCGCCTATAAGGCGGAATCATGTTTCTGGGAGGCGCATCGCCTATATAGGCGGCGGGGTCAATATAGGCGGGAAGGGCATCGCCTATAAAGATGGGATAATCTTGCCTTCAAGAAGGATCATCGCTTCGAGAAGGCGCATCGCCTATAAGGTGGAATC
This sequence comes from Prunella vulgaris, assembly GCA_026898435.1. Lineage (NCBI taxonomy): Eukaryota > Viridiplantae > Streptophyta > Magnoliopsida > Lamiales > Lamiaceae > Prunella > Prunella vulgaris. The sequence continues at coordinate 19,381 of JAPKLY010001001.1, forward strand.
ATGCCTCTGGGAGTCGCATCGCCTATATAGGCGGGGTGGACATCGCCTATATAGGCGGGGTGGACATCGCCTATAAAGACGAGATAATCTTGCCTTCAAGAAGGATCATCGCTTCGAGAAGGCGCATCGCCTAAAAGGCGGAATCATGCCTCTGGGAGGCGCATCGCCTATATAGGCGGCGTCGTCAATATAGTCGGGGTGGACATCGCCTATAAAGACAGGATAATCTTGCCTTCAAGAAGGATCATCGCTTCAAGAAGGCGCATCGCCTATAAGGCGGAATCATGCCTCTGGGAGGCGCATCGCCTATATAGGCGGTATCGTCAATATAGGCAGGATGGGCATCGCCTATAAAGACGGGATAATCTTGCCTTCAAGAAGGATCATCGCTTCGAGAAGGCGCATCGCCTACAAGGCGGAATCATGCCTCTGGGAGGCGCATCGCCTATATACACGGGATAATCTTGCCTTCAAGAAGGATCATCGCTTCGAGAAGGCGCATCGCCTATAAGGCGGAATCATGCCTCTGGGAGGCGCATCGCCTATATAGACGGCGGTGTCAATATAGGAGGGATGGGCATCGCCTATAAAGATGGGATAATCTTGCCTTCAAGAAGGATCATCGCTTCGAGAAGGCGCATCGCCTATAAGGCGGAATCATACCTCTGGGAGGCGCATCGCCTATATAGGTGGCGTCGTCAATATAGGCGGGGTGGACATCGCCTATAAAGACGGGATAATCTTGCCTTCAAGAAGGATCATCGCTTCGAGAAGGCGCATCGCCTATAAGGCGGAATCATGCCTCTGGGAGGTGCATCGCCAATATAGGCAGCGTCGTCAATATAGGCGGGATGGGCATCGCCTATAAAGACGGGATAATCTTGCCTTCAAGAAGGATCATCGATTCGAGAAGGCGTATCGCCTACAAGGCGGAATCATACCTCTGGGAGGCGCATCGCCTATATAGGCGGCGTCATCAATATAGGCAGGATGAACATCGTCTCTAAAGACGGGATAATCTTGCCCAAAGGCATCTGATGATAATCGTGCTCGGAGGCATCCGGTAATAATCGTGCCCGGAGGCATCTAGTAATAATCGTGCCCGGAGGCATCTGGATTTTAATTGCTTTAAGAAGCAATTTTTCCTCTGAAATTTAATTGCTTTAAGAAGCAATTTTTTACTCTGAAATTTAATTGCTTTAAGAAG
>JAPKLY010001001.1:20597-34885 GCA_026898435.1 Prunella vulgaris
AATTTTTTACTCTGAAATTTAATTGCTTTAAGAAGCAATTTTTCCTCTGAAATTTAATTGCTTTAAGAAGCAATTTTTTACTCTGAAATTTAATTGCTTTAAGAAGTAATTTTTTACTTTCCTAAACTAATCCTGCAAAGAATTAATTTCTATTCTACAAGACTAATTTAATTAATTTAGGCCAAGTATATTAGATTTATAAAAATTGGGCCTGATTTGTAGGATCAATTTATTTATTTGCAATTTTATCCGCAGGGAGTTTAATTACTTTAAGAAGTAATTTTTTTATTAATCTTGCAAACAATTAATTTTTATATATGCAAAATTAATTTATTCTCTTAAGATATGACCTGCCCAATTATTCTTTAATAGCCCAAAGAAACATGTAATGGTAACGGGCCTTAAATGTTGAATCGAAAAATACCTGATTTGGATTTTCTCTTATTTTTCTTTTATGAGCAATCAGCTTGTTTGAATAGGTCCTTCGCCAACCACCTTGACCAACCACCTCCAATTACGATGGATGTGTGCAGTACTTATCTTCATGCTTCAGACTGGCATGTATTTCTCCAAAACCAATAGCAGTTTTTTTGGATTTTGAAGAAATAGTGGGATGGTTGTACAACTTATGCAATCTTTCAAAAAATACACGGCGAGCAGCTTTTGATGAGCAAACAATTTTTCCTCTGCGTGCGCGAACAACTGTAGTGTAATTCCGCGAGTGCTCATCGTCAACAAATAAATTCATTCTCTTTAAATTTATAAATGTAATCCTGTGTACAATCATCCTGATGGACGACCATTTTTATACGCGAACAATTGGGCCTTCAGATCTATCGCGAACAATCCACGCATATGTAAAACCTCCAGCGTGAACAACTATAACTTTTGAATTCTGGCTAGCAACGGAATTCCAGCGAACAGGTAAAAGGTGAACATGCTCCTTCCGCGGTCAGCCGCCCCGCGAGCAGCAGTAGCGGCGAGCTTCAGTTGCAGTGAGCTTCTGTCCCGGCGAGCTTCAATTGCGGCGAGCTTCTGTTGCGGCGGGCAGGCGTCGCTGGCGAGCTGCTGTTGCGGCGGGCAGGCGTCGCTGGCGAGCTGCTGTTGCGGCGTGCAGGCATCGCTGGCGAGCTGCTGTTGCAGCGTGCAGGCGTCGCTAGCGAGCTGCTGTTGCGGCGTGCAGGCGTCGCTGGTGAGCTGCTGTTGCGGTGGGCAGGCGTCACTGGCGAGCTGCTGTTGCGGCGAGCAGGCGTCGCTGGCGAGCTACTCCTGGAGCGAACAGCTTCATTTGTCTATGAACGGCGAGCAAACGGTGAACAGGTCTTATAGCGAGCAGCCCACCTTGTTTGTCGAATGAATCCCAGGCGAGCAGCCTCTTCGAGCGAAGAAATTGTCGGCGAGCATCCTTCGCCGGCGAACAGGTAAGGGGTGCGAGCAGCTATCTTTGAATCCCTATGGCGAACAGGTATGCATAGGCGAGCAGCAGTGCTGGCGTGCAACCCAATACGGCGAGCTGCAGACGCCGGCGAGCAACTTCAATAGTTTTTGGCGAACAGCTCTCGTCCAACTCACACCGCCTTTGACCGTGGACCACCGACTTTGACCGGTCCACTTCATCACTCCAGATCTCGATTCTTCCAGCCATGGATGTGTCCCACAATTCCCGGCGAAGGCGGCTCGGCTCCGTCCAGGATAAATCCTGAGTCTGCTGGTGTCACTTCGTCTATATGTGCCCAGAACAAGCGTTGCCTTGCCTATCCCGGATCCACCTCCGATTATAGGCATCGTGAATTTTTCTGAATTGAAGAAATATTTTCTCACCAGATGCTTCGCGTGTGTTGCAAATTATTTCTGAATCTTTTATCATCATCGACATCACTACGACATCACCTTCTGAAATTGTTGTTGATCATGCAATCCTTTTCTCCGATTCAATTTCTTCAATTTTCTTCAGGATCTTCAAATAAATTTTCAAAACTGAAGGTTCGAAGGGCCCACCCCTTCCTCTAGCGTGAAATTGTTGATAGAATTTATTAACGGTATTTGTTTATGTGGCTAATATAACATGTAATTCTACCAAACAATAAATCCAAGAATTTGTTCTTGGATGTATAATGTAGAGAGAGAGTGGAGAATTTTAGAGAGAGAAAGTGATTGTTGTATTATCCATCAGTTGTTTTTGCCCTGCTACATCTTTATGCTATTTATACATCCGTGCTATGTATTCCGGACCTAGGCGAGCTTCTAAGCCTTGATCTCCACAGGCTTGGACAAGCTATCCTCCAGAGGAGCGAGCTTGTGTGCGAGCTTCTCCCTCTTGAGCTTGATTGATCTTGACTTGGTTATAGGCGAGCTTCCCCATGTTGATCTTGGTCAGAATTGATGACGTAGCTTCCAAGTAGGTCGACGACCTTCGTAACGTCGATTATTTTATCAACAATCCCAACATGTTTGTTTTGGCCCCCTTTAATGGAAAATCCAGTTTCAGTATTTGGAAAAAAAAGATGAAATGTATTTTGATACAACAACGTGTTTTCAAAGCTATTGATCGTTCTTATCCCTCTGGTATGACTGATGATAAGAAATCTGAGTTGAATGAGCTTGCCTTATCTGCTATTGTTTTGAATCTATCATAAACTGTGCTTAGAAAAGTAGGAACGTTTGAGGTAGCTATAGATTTATGGGACAAGCTTGAAGAGCTGTATAATGAAAATTCTTTACCTAATAAATTGTTCTTGCTTGAAAAAGTATTTAGATTCAAACTTGATCTTAATATGGGTATAGATGAGAACTTAGATGTGTTTACTAAGTTAATTCAAGATATTAAGCAAACCGGTGATAAACATATTGATGAGTATACCCCGATTGTTTTGTTAAATTCTATTCCCGATACATATAGTGATGTGAAATCAGCGATTAAATATGGTAGGGATAATGTTACTCTTGATGTTGTTGTTAATGGCCTAAAGAGTAAAGAAATGGATTTAAAACAGAATGGGGGTAGTAAAATTTCGGGTGAACATGTCATGCATGTTAGGGAAAGAGGTGACAATAAGAGCCATGACTCCGATGAGGAGAAAGAAGAGTCACGTAAGTCTAGTTCTCATGGTAAGCCTAAGTATAGAGTTAGGAAGTGTTATAATTGTGGTGATCCTGATCATAGGATTAAAGAGTGCACTAAGCCTAATAAGAATCAGAAAGAAGATCGTGCTAATATGGCTAAGGGTGAAGAGAATGTAGACTTTGGTGATGTTTATATGGTTGGGCATATGCTTTGATTTTGCATGTGTGTCTTTGTGGTTCATATTTATGCTTTGTGAAATAATGTTTTTCCTTTGTGACTTGCTGATTATGCTGTGTGAAATTCTTTGCTTAGATTATGTGTCTAATGCATGCCTGTGTGGTGTTGGGTTTTATTTGTGGTTTATATAATGATATGTATCTTTGTTCTTACCTGTGTGGTTCAATCTTTGTCATATTCTTTTTTCTTTGTGTCTTTGTTGCTTTGAGTGAGGTAGAGCAACGACCCGTGTGGTGTTTGAGTCTTTGTGAACGCTATTTTTTTGCTGGCTTTGTGTCTTGATTGTTCTGTTTAAGGTGGAGCAACGGTCTTTGTGACTAGAGTCTTTATGTTTTTAATCTATTTGATTTCTATCTTTGTGATCTCATGTTTTATTGTTTTGTGTCAATTACATGACTTTGTGTGGCTTTGTGTTTTTCTTCTGGTTATCTGGACTAACTTTGTGTTTTTTGCAGGTACTTGAGAGCGAGTTGGGTAATGATGAGAATAAGACATTTCAGTTCTAATGGTGTTGTGGGAATGGACCAAAGAGGTGGAGATTGTTGAGCCTATGCTTAGCCCAAGTGATTACTTGTTGGCTTCTTGGCCCATATTCACTTTTGTATTATACTTTGGCCCATGTCTAGGTTCTTCCCCATTTTTTTACTTTCCTAATCTGTGCAGGATCTCCCCAAATATCTCTCTCAATCACACGATTCACCTTTCTTTCCGATTGTCGGAAATTATGGTCTAATGATCGGGAATCATGGGATTCTTACACTATATAAAGGATGTTTGTCCCTTTGTCTCAGTATGGTCTACAATACAATTCTTCAATTGTATGTGTGAGAGAAAGAGGGTTGAGATTGGTACCAGCGTAGGTTGGTGAGAAGGAAGCCTCTAAGGTCATTCTCATACACCGTGTGAATTAATCTACTGGAATTGGAAAGATATTCTGAACCCGGAGAATTGGTGATACCATTCTCGTTATTATCTCTCTTTGTTTAGATCATATATTATATTAGATACGTTTATGTTATTGTATCTTCTATACCTTACAAACCACCACAAATTATTGGTGGTATCAGGTGAATTGGGTGGCTAGCTAATTAGTTGGATATTGAATCCATCTGAGGTTGCAGAAGCTCTAAACTCAGGGCTATTGTTGTTAATGTGAGGTTTTGCGTGGTCTTACTGAATGAGCATAGATTTCCTAGCACCTGCTAGCCATTTTACCTTAATTGCAAGAATAATCTATTTAAAGTTATGTAATTGTAATATCATTAATACGTATAATGAATGTTTTATTTATTTGGGAGACTTACCTACTGAATTAACTAAATAATCAAAGATTTTAAGGCTTACATGCATGCATGAACATGATATACATGTCTGGACCCTATGAACATTTAAATAAAAATAATTGTAATTTCATCAATAGGGAAAATTAACATTTTTCCTATTTTGGAGACTTGCCTATTGAGTTAAATTAAATGATGAATGACTTTTGATAGTTTGAGGCTTACATACATGTATGAACATGTATTAATGTCAGAACCCTCTGAAAATTAAATGAAAACATTTGTAATGTCATCAATAGGGGAAATGAATGTTTTTCATATTTTCTAGGCTTACTTACTAAATTAAACTAAGAGATGAATGATTTATGATAGTTTTGGTACTTTATACAATGTATAGCCCTTAATGATATCTTTAGTGATCTTATCAATTGGTTTAGTAACCAAAATCCCCTTAACTCTGTTTTTTTTGTTTTTTTTACTTTTTCTGTAAAAGAAAATTTTTAATTTTACCATTCCAAATAAGTGCACCATGACTTGCATATTGGGGTCTTGCCACTATACATGAGTATCACCTTTGGGATGTACCTCTTGCTTTTGCATGTCCTGTATGGCTTTATTTCCCTTGTCAATATGTAGAACTTTTTACTAGGGGTGTAAATTAGTCAAGCCGGCTCGCAATCTACTCGTGCTTGACTCGTAAAAAGGTCGAATTCGACTCGAACCAAATCGAGTCGAGCTCGAGCTACTCGAGTAGCCCTCGAGTTCGAGTTTGAGTTTATAAATACTCGGCTCGAGAGGCTCGCGAGCCTAATCGAGCTTGCATAATATTTAATATTTTTTCATTAATTTTTTATATATAAATAAAGTTGTTGAGCTCGAGTCGAGCCGAGCTTGAATTTTAGATAAAAAAGAGCTAAAATATATTTAATATTTCATTTTATTAAAATAATAAAATTGTCGAGTCGAGTCGAGCCGAGCTCGAGTTTGTTGAGTTCTTAGCCGAGTCGAGCTCGAGCTAAAAAAATCAAGCTCGATCGAGTTCGAGTCGAGTTTTGAGCTTCGAGTATTGCTTTCGAGTCGAGTTCGAGCTCAGCACTACTCGACTCGACTCGACTCGACTCATTTACAGCCCTACTTCTTACTTGTCTTAATTATGTAGAACCATATCTCATAAATGTGAACCACGTTGTGCATTGTTTCAAAACTTGTCATATTATTGTTTGGTGTAATTTCCAATGCAATAACTAAACAATATTGACCCTTTGAACTTTATTTGCATTTGTAAGAGTAGACTTGATGACATTTATGTGCGGTTTGATTAACCCTTTTTTAATCCACATTCTCACTATGTTTTAAACTCCTTAAGCAAAGTTTTCTGATTTGTAAATTTGAATTAGGGAGCAGTTTTGGATCAAATCAACATTTAATGACTTATCTCATGGAGGAAATTTTATATTGTTCAAACTTATTTCATTTAACTGTCATGGGCGACCATATTTTAGGGTGTATTTTGTTTAAATTATTATTCTCACACTAATTGAGCTATTAACTTCTGCTTTATTTGGTGAACAAGTCCAAAAGCATGTTTTTAGAATTTGTGCATATTTCGCAAGACACACTTTTGAGATGAACAGAGTATAAATTAGTATTTCTCCCATACAATACACTCTCATACAATGCACGATATATAAATTTTGTTAACATAAATAATACTGTCCAATTAGTTATAAGAGAGTCTTGTATGCAATATCTGCATATGCAATACTGATTTAAAAAAAGAAAATATAAAAATTCGCGGATCAAAATACAAATTCACGGATATTAAGCATGTCAGACCGCCAGTCTCAGAATGTGTTGTTGTATGAACATATGTATTTTACTATAAGACAAAATGTGTGTTGCTACTTCTTAAAAAATTAAGTTTTTGTACTTTTAAAGTAACTATAAGGATAGTATGTATCTTTACAAGAACAAATATGTATTTCTTAATTTACTTTTCAGTCGTTTTGTTAATTTATAGTATTAATGTAATAATACATCTTTTAATATATTTTTCTAAAGATAAATAAATATTTATACATATAGTAACACACATTTGCTCTTATCATAACATACATTTGCTCTAACAATAACTTTCATTTTGCTCCTAGGTTGTGTTATTATATGGACAAATATATATTACTGTAAGGACACAAAATATTTTTTATAAGAATAAATATGTATTTTTTAATTTATTCATCATCCCTTTAAATCTAGGTATATTGTTTCATGTAGAAACACACTTTTTACTACATGTTTGTTGATAAAAAGAGTTAAACCCCATGCTTGAAACCCAAGTTGCTCGCCAGGCTGCTCGCCGGCTTGCTCGCCCAAGCCTGAGGTGGCGGAGCAACAAGCCCACATGGCCAAACTCAAGTTGCTTGCCAGGCTGCTCATCGGCTTGCTCGCCCAAGCCCGAGGTGGAGGAGCAACAAGCCCACGTGGTCAAACTCAAGTTGATCGCCACCATGCTCGCCTTCCTGCTCGCCGGCTTGATCGCCCGACTCAACTGTGGAGGAGCATCAAGCCACGAGGCTAAGCCTAAGGTGTTCGCTACCATGCTCGCCTACCTGCTCGCCACCCTGCTCGCCTAGCTTGGAGGTAGCTAGGCACCAAGCTATGAGGACAAGTCCAAGGTGGTCGCCCGCCTGCTCGCCACATTGCTCACTGGCCTGCTCGCTCTTCACTCACAGGAGTAAAGAAGCAAGATGTCCAAAGAACCTATAAGGAATGTATCAAGGGGTTAGGTTAGAGTTAGTGGAGAAGATGGATAAGGAGGTGACAAGTGGAGGACACTTGTCACCATCAGAGGCAACATAGCTTGAAATGGTGCCACCTCATCAATGAGAGGGTATAAATACTTGTAAAGACCTCATTTGTAAGGATCTGAAAATCTTAAACAAGAAATACACTACAAAATTTCTCTCTCTACATTTCAACTTCTAATTCATACTACAAATCCAATTATCATCTTTTAATTATTGTTTAGTGATTTCCATAGATGAATTAGCCACATAATATTACAATTAGTAAAATTGCTCAACAATTTGGCGCTAAAAGGAGGGTCGAACCTCCGTTGATCGAAGAATTCAAAATTCGTTCTCCTTTTTCTCAAGAACGAACGTTCAAATTTGATAAATTTTGTGAAGAACAAAGTTGGAAATCTTCAAGCGTAAGTGTTCTTGGGAAAACTTTTATCTTCAAGAACACGAACTAGAAAAGGTTTCCTTTGAAGGATTTACTTCCCCGACACAATCCTCATCAAAAAAATGACGAGACGTACATACAACGATTCCCATGACGAATCCCGTACCACCTCGACAAGTTGGAGGTGGAAGGGGAAGAAACCGTCAGGACGCCCACAAACTGGAATGACCCGGGTCACGGTGTTACCTGCAGCTCCAGTTGGACCACAGATTGAAGCTACCATCGAGTCGATGGTTAAAACACCCAAGGACATTGAGAGGGTGATGGTCACCCTTAAACAAATGCAAAGACAACAATTGGTGGTGGCACATCAACCTGTAATTCAGGCGGCTCCGACGGAGACAAGGCATGAGACTCGTACGAGTTACCATGCCCAAGAGGAAGAGGCCATTAGAGGACGAGTCGCCCCAGAAAATTTGAGGGGAAAATAAAAGATGTGTGATCGCATAGGACCACAGCCCCGGCGATCAGACCAGCGACTAGTTGGTGGAACAGAGGGGTGACCAGCTGGGCGAACAGTGGAGGAGCCCGGACATCATGGAGGGTCCCAAGGAGATGGGCGCAATGATCCAAGCCATCACTCGGAGGGTGCAAGATCAGCGTCAAGAGCCCTATGAGTCAGATGCGAGACATCAGCAAAGGCCCGTCCAGGACCGGTTGAGGAGACGGGCATCCAAAAGGTTAGGCTCGAATGCTACAAGTAACCTCCAACGACCACACCGAGAGATCACCTGAAGTGAGGGACTACCGGGGGCAGCACGTCAATATGAGGTACACCCGGAATAGCCTCGAGGAGGGGGATCATCTCGGGGGTCATCGGTTCTGGAGATAGAGAAACTGAAGAAAGCAGTGGAGAACTTGCAGCAACAAGTGGCCACCAAAGACAAAGTTGAGACGTACACTTCCCTCCCGATTTCACCATTGTCTACAATCATCCTCACGACACCAATCCAAAAGAAGATACAGTTTCCATCACTGGTACTGTATGAAGGAGAGTCCGACCCCAAGGTCCACATCTCAAAGTATGCTGACTACATGATCTCAATGGGGGCATCAGATGCGACACAATGTTGGAACTTCCCTCTGACCTTGGGTGACCGTGCCCATAGATGGTTTTTGGCATTGGCACCAGGCTCCATACAATCATTTGGCCAGCTTACTAGGGAGTTCCTATCCCATTTCTCGGGATTCGGAACATACTTAACGTAAAAACACCGACTGGCCAATATTTCACAAGGAGCGGAGGAGACTGATCAACAATACTTGGAGTGCTTCGACAAGATCCTTTTAGAAGGTGAGTCAGTCAGCGATGACACCAAGGTTGTTGCTGTTATGGCAGGTTTGCGTAAAGGAACGGACCTATGGAGGGAAATGCATTTATCCTGTCCTAGTACGTACGTCGAATTCCGCTATAAAGCCGATGTCTACGTGGCGATGCAGGAGGCCATGGCTAAACAGTTGGCCACAGAGATTGACGAGAAAAAAAGCGAAAAGAAGCCCAGTGGAAGTGGGTACAAGGCTCCCAAAAATCTCAAGTCTTTCGGGGATGCAACGGAATATAAAGAAAAACTCAATCAAGTGTTGACCACCACGATTGACCATGTCTTCACAGCTGTGAAAGATCAGGATATGCTGGCAGCATACCGAAGGATCAGACAAGATAGAAGCAAGCTAAACCCGAACAAGTACTGCGCTTACCATCAAAGCATCGGACATTTCACTAGTGAAAGTCGCGATCTTCTGAAACAATTGTGGAAATTCTATGAAGATGGGAAGCTCACAGAATTCGTTAAAAAAGCTCCGGGAAAAAGACAACGGCAGCCAAGGCAAGGGGGTTCAGATGATGAAAATAGTGATGAGACTGAGAGGGCACCGAATAGGCAAGTGCGAAGAGGTCCACCAGCATTACCTGCACATCAAGAGCCAAATCGCAAAATCCTGGTGCTTGAGGAAATTGGCTCGGCTGGAGGAATGATTGATGGCCGTCCAGCATCGAAAAGACAAACGAAGGCAGAAATTCGGGCAGTCAATCAGGTACAAGAATTGGGATCCGGGACAAAGGTGCCAGCAAAACCAATTGTGGACTTGGTGTTCTCACAGACAGATCTCGAAGGAATCTTGACACCGCATAGTGACTCTCTTGTTTTCAGCGCGAATATCATGAACACAAAAGTATACCGACTGCTGGTGGATACTGGAGCCTACACGAACATCCTGTTCAAGAAAATACTAGATCAGTTAGGAGATTACGAGTCCTATATAGAGGATTGTAATCATAAGATCGTGGGATTCGGAGAGGCTGTGACCGTCCCACTAGGTGTAATTCGCCTATCTGTAGAACTTGTAGCGCTTGAGGACCCGGAAAGGAGGATAACTAGGTTGTTAGATTTTCTCGTCGTAGATCAACCATCCACCTATAACGGGTTCCTCGGCCGCCCTTTTATTTCGGAATTTAAAGCTGCATGTTCCACGTATTACTACTATATCAAATTTCCAACTTTAAAAGGTATAGGTACAGTCAAAGGGGATCAAAAGAAGGCGCGAGAATGTTTGCTAACTCTTAAAAAACCTGTCACTCAAGTGTTGGTTTATGAAGATGTAGCACCACGATATTCCCCAGATGAGCCTAACATCTTGGATGATATCTCCATTGATACCGAGATGATGGAAGTTGACCAAACGCCAGAGGAGATAGAGGTAGACGATACACCCCTACAAGGTCAACAGGCCGGGGGCCAAGTGGAAGAACACACGGAGGTTCAAGATGATGTACCAGCAACCATTGTCGAGGCAAGCAATGAGGAGGTGGAGATAACACCCGAAGGCCAGATGAACGTGCCAGAAGACATCGAGCCCCGAATGGGTTACGAGCCAGTCCCAATGGAGATGGACATGCATTTAGAAGGACCCATTGAAGACCCACGGTGGAAAGATAAAAAAAGACGTGCCACTCCAGTCGAAGACTTAAGGTCCATACAGGTAGACCCAAATAAAAAGGACTTGGAACTTTTTATTGGGGCGGAGTTGGAAGAGCCTTATAGAAGCAGAATGGAAGAGTTCCTTCGGGCCAATCTCGATGTGTTCGCATGGTCACATGAGGACATGACGGGTATACCGGTGGAACGTGCATGTTACCATCTAAATATTGACCCTACGAAGAAGCCCGTCCGCCAGAAGAGAAGGAAGTATGGGCCAGATAAGTATGAAGCATTAATCGGCGAAGTGAAGAAGCTATTGGATAATAAGCTTATAAAGGAAGCGCTATGTCCTCAATGGGTGGCAAATCCCGTCCTGGTCAAGAAGCCAAATGGAACGTGGAGGCTCTGTATAGACTTTACAGACCTCAACGCCGCATGTCTAAAGGATAACTTCCCCTTGCCTCACATCGACCAGCTGGTGGACAATACGGCGGGACATGAACTAATGACATTTATGGATGCCTTTGCAGGTTACCATCAGATTGCCATGCATCCTGATGACCAAGAACATACAGCCTTCTACACAAACAAAAATTTGTTCTGTTGGAAAAGGATGCCCTTCGGGTTAATCAATGCCAGCACCACATATCAGAGGCTAGTCAACAAGATGTTCAACCAACACCTTGGTGACACAATGGAGATCTACGTTGATGACATTGTGGTGAAGAGCCTTAGGAAGGAAGATCACTTAGAGCACCTCAAGTAAGCATTCGACATCATGAGAACATACAACATGAAGCTCAATCCAACGAAAAACAGCTTTGGGGTACAGTCCGGAAGATTTTCGGGGCATTTAGTAAGCCAGCGAGGGATAGAAGTAAATCCCACACAAGTCAAGTGCATCTTAGAGATGGGACCACCGAAAGATGTGCTAGTTGTTCAAAGACTCACGGGATGTCTCACGGCGTTGAACAGATTCATATCCAGGTCAGGAGACAAAAATAGGCCATTCTTTGAATCTATTAAAGGCAAAGGCATATGTAGAAGAACTAAGAAGACTAACTACTTCTGGACTGATGCCTGCCAAAAGGCGTTTGAAGATATAAAAAGTTATCTCAGCAATCCCCAGATCCTGTCAAAGCCTGTCCTAGGAGAAAAATTATATTTGTACCTGGCAGCATCGGAGGTGGCCATAAGCTCAGCCTTGGTACGAGCGGAGGGCAAGACACACTTGCTAATATACTATGTCAGTCAGGTGTTACATGAGGCGGAGCTATGATATTCCCTAATGGAGAAGTTGGCATAGCTGAGCGTACGGAAGCTCCGACCTTACTTCTTCGACCACCAAGTGGAAGTCTTAACAACATTCCCCTTGAGACAAATCTTACATAGACCCGACACTGCCAGATGATTACTAAAGTGGTCACTAGAGGTCAGCCAATATGGTATAACCTACGCTCCCCGAACAGCGATCAAAGGGCAGGCTCTAGCAGACTTCATAGTAGAGCTAACCTACCCTCAAGATCCGACGAGGGGATGTATATACCCATGGCACCTCTACGTAGACGGCTCAGCAACAAGTTCCGCGGCCGGTGCAGGTGTGGTCCTAGTGAGTCCCGACAAGCAAGTATTCACCTCAGCAATAAGGTTCGACTTCCTAGTAACTAACAACGAAGCCGAATACGAAGCCCTTATTGCGGGGTTGAGACTATCATTAGCTGTGGGGGCAACCAGACTTCAAATTTTTAGAGATTCGCAGCTAATAGTGTCTCAAGTTCGAGGTGAATACGAAGCAAAAATCGACAAATGATCATTTATCAAAGGATCATCGCGCATCTGATATCCAAGTTAAACCAAGTGTACATCGAGCAAATCCCCCGACTAGAGAACACACAAGCAGATGCTCTAGCTCGTTTGGCTACAAGCACCAGAGAACCAAGTATCTCGGAGGTGGTAGTCACAAAGCTAACTAATCCTTCAACATTTGATTATGTTAATCAAGTGTTGAAGAGGGGGCAACAAATAATGAACAACCAACAGATGACCACCGACGACTGGCGTACACCCATCACTAAGTACTTGACCCATGGAGAACAGCCGGAGGATCCGTGGGAAGCACGACGAGTCGTGAAATAAGCTGCTAGATACACAATGGTTGAAGGACAGTTATATAAGAGAGGAATCTCGTTGCCATTACTCAGATGCCTCTCCCCGGAGGAAGGACAGAGAGTGTTAGAAGAAATCCATGAAGGAATATGTGGAGGCCACGCCGGGGGGCAAGCCCTAGCCTACAAGACTATTAGGCATGGATACTATAGGCCAACATTGCGGAAGGATGCCATCAGATATGCTAAGAAATGTTAAAAGTGCCAACAGTTTGCTCCAAGCATCCATACCCCGGCGCAAGAATTAAAATCGGTGTATAGTCCATGACCATTTGCTAAATGGGGCATCGACTTGATCGGCCCATTCCCTCCCGGAAAAGGCGGGGTAAAATTCGTAGTGGTGGCCGTGGACTATTACACTAAGTGGGCCGAAGCAGAAGCCTTAACGATAATAACCCAAGAGAAAATGATAAGTTTCATTTGGAAAAACTTGGTATGCAAATTTGGGTTGCCACAGTCAATCGTCACAGATAATGGAAGACAGATTGATGGGAATAAGCTGAGAGACTTCTGCGATTCATGGGACATCAAAAAACATTACTCCACACCATATCATCCTCAATCAAACGGACAGGTCGAAGCCGTAAACAAGATCTTGAAACACATCCTAAAGATCCGATTGGAAGAAAGAAAGGGTAGTTGGGCCAACGAGCTGCCAGAAGTCCTATGGACCTACAGGACGTCTTATAGAACAAGTACCGGGGAGACACCGTTCACCATGACCTTCGGAGTTGAAGCAGTCATCCCAGTGGAGGTTCAACATCGGACGTGGAGGATAGTGAAGTATGATGAAGAAACGAACGAAGAGGATATGGCAGTGGAAAAAGAACTGATTGAAAAAACGCGAACCTCGGCAGAATTAAGGAATGTTGTCTACAAACGACGAGCAGAAAAGTACTACAACTCGCAGGTCAAGGATAGGAAGTTCAAAGTTGGTGATTTGGTTATGAGAAGGATACTAGCAGTACCAATAGGAGTATTTGGTCCAAGATGGGAAGGTCCGTTCAAAGTAACGAAAAGTTGGCCGAATGGGACGTATGACTTGGAAGATATGCAAGGCAACCCTTCATCATACACTTGGAACGCGGCACATCTCAAGAAGTTCTACCAGTAAAAGACTTGTAAAAAAATTTCCTTTTGAAACCTTGCTCGCCCAACATGTATAGGGGCAAGCAGGTCCGGTTCAGATAAAGTCTAGTCTGTAAAGTCATATTATGTTGAATAAAGAAGATGTTTCCTTTCAAAATGGTGTATTGAAAGATGTCTTAAGGTATAAGCTCAAAGGACTTACGAGTAAAAAATAAAGGCAACGTATTGAGACTAACCCTACGGATATAACCGGCAAAAGGGAGTCCTTACCAATTAATAAGCCCACATC
>JAPKLY010001001.1:44885-82644 GCA_026898435.1 Prunella vulgaris
CTGTGTAAGTAAGTGAGTAAGTGAGTTAGTGGAGAGCCCCTCAAGTCCAAGTTGGATTGAGGAGAGTGGATGTAGGACAGTTGGTCCGAACCACTATAAAATCCCCTGTGTCTCTTCGTATTTCTTTCTGTTCTTATTTGTGCACATCACCTAAAAACCGATTTTCATTAAAAATGTTTCCGCACTACACACAGCACACTACTTTCAAAATTCAGACTACCTCAAGTAGTCTGCTGATTTTCTGAAAAAACCAGTAAAATTGAAAAAGGCTTTTGAATCCTTACAAGTCTATTCAACCCCCCCCCCCCCTTCTAGACTTGTTCAAGTGTATTCTTCCCTAAAACCTGCCTTTGGGACCAACAATACCTTAAGGGTAAAGCAAGAAGAAGAAGGAATTTCAGGGGTTCAATTGCAAAGAATTTTAAAAGTTCTAATGAGCGCGCCTTTTCGTGTGACTGATTGGCACACTAAACGAGGAGGCGCCTCGTTTTCCGGAACGCCACCTCAATTTCCAAACAAGAGGACGAGCAAGGAGTTGAACATGAAGGCCGAGCATAGAGTCGAGCACCATGTTGCTCGCCAAGCTGCTAGCCTAATTGCTCGCCGATCCAGTGAATCATTCCAGCATATACCTTGATATAGAGAATCAAATCAAAGCATATACTGAGGGGCAAATGTTGATAAAAGGAGTTAAACCCCATGCTTGAAACCCAAGTTGCTCGCCCAAGCCTGAGGTGGCGGAGCAACAAGCCCACGTGGCCAAACTCAAGTTGCTCACCAGGCTGCTCGCAGGCTTGCTCGCCCAAGCCCGAGGTGGCGGAGCAACAAGCCCACGTGGCCAAACTCAAGTTGATCGCCACCATGCTCGCCTTCCTGCTCGCCGGCTTGATCGCCCGACTCAACTGTGGTGGAGCATCAAGCCACGAGGCTAAGCCTAAGGTGTTCGCTACCATGCTCGCCTACCTGCTCGCCACCCTGCTCGCCTAGCTTGGAGGTAGCTAGGCACCAAGCTATGAGGACAAGTCCAATGTGGTCGCCCGCCTGCTCGCCACATTGCTCACTGGCCTGCTCGCTCTTCACTCACAGGAGTAAAGACGCAAGATGTCCAAAGAACCTGTAAGGAATGTATCAAGGGGTTAGGTTAGAGTTAGTGGAGAAGATGGATAAGGTGGTGACAAGTGGAGGACACTTGTCACCATCAGAGGTAACATAGCCTGAAATGGTGCCACCTCATCAATGAGAGGGTATAAATACTTGTAAAGACCTCATTTGTAAGGATCTAAAAATCTTAAACAAGAAATACACTACAAAATTTCTCTCTCTACATTTCAACTTCTAATTCATACTACAAATCCAATTATCATCTTTTAATTATTGTTTGAGTGATTTCCATAGATGAATTAGCCACATAATATTACAATTAGTAAAATTGTTCAACAATGTTATTATATGAAAAAAATTATTTTTATAAAAATAAATAAATATTTATGAAAAACTAATATTTTTTTCTTTTAGTAACACACAATTCGCTCTTACATTGTATGAAAAAAGTTTATTTCTACAAAAATAAATAAATATATGTAAAAAAAATATTTAGTCTTATACTAACACATATTTGACCTTATAGTAACGTATATTTGCTCATATAGTAACACAAACTAGGGGCAAAAATCCTGAAGTTTGAAAATTGTCTAGATCCAATCCGACCTGATCAAGATCCGCGAATTTTGTTATTTTGACCCGCAAATTTTTAAATTTTCCTTTTCTAAATCAATATTGCATTTAAGTTTTTATATGGTTATAATTAAAATTTTGTTTTTATATGTTAAAAACTATCTACTTTGTAATATAATAAATAGTTAATTAATTTGTGGAAATTTAAGATTCTAAAAAGGCAAACACTCAAATAGAAATTTCTACGGGTCAAAGATCCGTAGAAATATCCATTTTAAAAAATTCGCGGGTCTAAACCGGGTCGGGCCGAATTTGAGTATTTTTTTCCAAAATTCGCGCAGATAGTGATTTTCGCTCCCAGGTATGTTACAGTCGGGGTAAATGCATGTTACTTTAAGGCAAAACGTGTGTTACAACCAGATTAAATGTTGTTTTCTACACATATTCATTTATTTTTATAGAAGTAAATATTTTTCATGCAATGTAAAACATATATATGTTACATTGTATGTGTAACACGTATTTATTCTTAATAAAAATACATTTTATCCTATAGTAACACATATATGCTCATATAATAACACAAATTGAGGAACAAATATGTGTTACAATTAGAGTAAATATGTATTACTGTAAATTTATGTTACAATTGGAGTAAATTTGTGTTACTGCAAATGTGTGTTACATCTAGAGTAAATGTGTGTTACAATTAGAGTAAATGTGTGTTACTGCAAATGTATGTTACAATTAGAGTAAATGTGTGTTACTGCAAATGTGTGTTACAATTAGAGTAAATGTGTGTTACTGCAAGATAAAATGTGTGTTACTGTATGCACAAACATTTATTTATCCTTATAAAAATATATATTATATTTTATATAACATATATAAGATATTAAATGATGTATTAAGTACATTAATAACATATTATTAACATAAATCAACAAAGAGAATAAAAAATAAATTAAGTAACACATATTTATACTTGCAGAAATACATATTTTCTTTATAGGTACTTGAAAAGTACAAAAAATTAATTTTTTAAGAACTTGTAACACAGATTTTGCCTAATTGTAACACGTCTTTGCCCAAATTGTAACATACCTGGGAGCGAAAAAACCTGGAACTACAAGTTGCGCGAATTTTGGAAAAAAATGTCCAAATCTGACCCGACCCGGTTTAGATCCGCGAATTTTTCAAAAATGGATATTTCTACGGTAGAAATTTCTACACAAGTGTTGCTCTTCTAAAAAATAGTATTGTTAAAAAGTTAAGATTCTAAGGCTAAGGCTATGTTTGCAATCTCTTAAAAAGAGGTAGAATCACTTTTAAATTTTAAAATCTGTGAGAGAGATGCTTTAAAAAAAAGTGATTCTACCCCTTTTTTAGAAGTTGCAAACATAGCCTAAATATCAGTCGTTTAACATAAATAATTAAATTTATAATATTTGAATATTTTTAACTGCATTATTTTTGTTGAGCTATTATTATGACCGTCTTGGTCACAAACTTAAAACGAAATTATTAATAAGCTCACTCATAAAACTGCTTATACTTAATTGAGTCTTTTATTTTATTGTGAAAAAATTAATTTTATTGATTATCCAGTATATAGTTAAATAATTAAAGATGAAGAAAAATATTTTCATTAGTAAATAATAAAAATATAATATAATTTGAAATAAATTAATTATTTAGCTATTATATTATTCAAAAAAACATCATTGAGTTGTTTTAAATTTTTATACATTAATTAGATAATCGTATATAAGCGTTTAAAAACTATCAATTTAATATGATAAAAGAAATATACAATTCTAATTGAATTTAATCAAATTATTAATTTGGGCCAAAGTAAAAATAAAAAAAGTCCCAGGTTATTGGTAAATATGCTATCCGAATAAATACACTATTTATTATTTTGAAAAATTAAATTTTCTTATTTTTTAAAAAATAAACATAAAAATTGAAAAAAATTAAAATATTACTCCCTCCGTCCCACTATAAGTTGCTCATTTGTTTTTTTTTTTACCTTTTTTGAAAACTACTATTCACTTCTTTATTATTATTTTCAATACTTTTTACACTTCATTATTTTTTCACTTTTCTCCATCACATCACATCACATCACTTATACTTTTTCACTTTTCCATCACATAACTTGTACTTTTCACTTTTACCTTAGTCCATGTGCCCAAAAACAACGAGCAACTTATATACCGAGACAGAGTGAGTATTATTTTATTTTATTCGAAAAAAATATTCAAAAAATTAAAATAATTTGGTTTGGAGTATACACCCGTTTTTGTTTGGAGTACACACACCTATGATAAATTTATGTATGGACTATTTAAAATAAAATAATAATATTTATGTATGGACTATTTAAAATTAAAATAAAATTTATGCATGGACTATTTTCGTTAGGCCCAATTAAAATAATTTGGGCCAGGTTATATGCACCCACTTAAGTTTGTAGTACACACTAAATAAATATATATAATTATAAAATGCAATAAAATACTACCTCTGTCCCAGGGGTATTTGCACCCCTGGGATGACACATAGTTTAAGAAAAATGTATATTTTAAATAAAATAGTGGTATATGGGTAAATGTGTGGAAAATTTTGTAAATGTACAGACAAATCGATATTTCCTTTTAAATAGTGTGCAAATTGATTTGAGACAACCCAAAATAGAAAGTGTACAAATTGATTAGGGACGGAGGGAGTACCATTTATATCCAAAACCCTAATTTCAATCTCCCTCTCTCCCTCCCTGCGCCAGGCCAGGCTTGAGATCCCATCACCATCTAGCATAAAATTTTTTTTATTCATCATCTCTCCCCCATAATATACCATCGTTCACACATTCACATCCCCACCCATTCTTTCCCTTCTTCCCCAAACTCACATCATCCACACTTTCAACGGGTTAGAGAATAAAAAGGTCAGTTATTTTTTCTTCTTTTTGTGACTTTTAAATTTTCTTGCTTGATATCTAATTTTAGAAAATCAATTCTGAAAAAATATGTTTTTTCGAAAAAATGAATAACTCTTGAATATTTTAACCTACTTTTATATCACATTTGAAAAAAATTGCTGAAATTTTGTTCTAAATTTTTATGAATTATGACTTTTTATTGAAAAAAAAAGAACTAAAAAATTATACTTTTTTCAAATTTTTTTTGAAAAATACTATTTTCCAGAATTAATTTTTGAAAAATTACAACTATCTTTTAAAAATAATTGTGCGTGTAACAGCGCCGGGAAATATGGTTGGTTTTCATGGATGCACCCATTGAAAATATTGGAGGTTTTTTTAGTGAAATGTGAGGATACGGATCCTCTGCTGGGCAATAAAACCAGCAATTGGTGCTGGGCAATAAAACGCTGGCGTATGGATAACTATTTCACCTTTTTAACTCATTATCACGGTAGGTAAAAAAATTGTGACTTGGTCAAAATCTGAAGAATAAAAAAAAAATTAATAATACACCAGCGTTTTAATCCCCAGCTTGCTGATTTTATTGCCCAGCAGAGGATCCATTCTCGAAATGTGAGGGTGCACATGTATTATATATCTTAAATGATGAGGGTACATATGTCTTTTTATATATTTATTAAAATTAATACTATTTCAACGTGTTTGTACTACAAACTTAAGTGGGTGCATATAAACTGGGCCAAATAACATAAATTTGGTCCCAACGACATAGTCCATGCATAAACTTTGACCTGGTTATACACCCCACCCCATTCTTCTTGTGTCCAAAAAAAACTTCTGCCGCTCCTCCACGCCGCCGTCCGCCGTTCCACGGCGTCTGGTTATTGCTCCTCCGCCTCTGGTTTTAGTAGGGGTTTCAGTTTCCTTTATTGTATTTCACAGTTCAACCATGGCGCCCAACTCTTCTGTGAAAAAGAAAGCTCCGCGGAAATTGAAGAAGCGAGCACGGGTCAACTCGGAGCAGCAAGTCGAGCTGTTGGACTCGTTGCCGTGGACGTCATCTCTTAACGGGGGCGGAGACGAAGATTTTTCTGCTTTCATCGGCTCTAACGAACTTGAAGGAGGTATTGTGTCGTTAAATTCCGTTGTGGTTTTTGATTTTGTATCAAAAGAACGTGCTCTTCATTCTACTATATATATTGGTCGCTCAACTCAATTTAGTGCTCGCCTCTGTATTAGCTCATGTTCTTCTTTTCTGATGGATTTTTTTGATGATTGGTTCTACTGCTCCATTTTTCTTCTAATTATTCTACTGTTATTTTCTTCAATTTCAATAGGTTTCACACTAGTGACCTTCTCTGTAATATTTTTTTTTGGAGAATTAGTGATAAAAATTAATTCAACATATGACAAATACAGACTTTTTTCCTAATTTCATCTTAAGCTGCTTCGCAAGTGGATGTGATTGTATCGTTTAGTTTTTGTTTTTACTATCTCGACTGTTTTGTTTCCACTCTTAATTGTAAATATTAGTTTTGGACTTTAATTATCTTAATGTTTTCCATGAGTATAGGAGTTCTTACTCTTGAAGAGATTGATGAATCGGAGTATTTCCCCAAAATCAATGTGGAAACTGAGAATAATCCATTAAAAGAAAAACCGAAATCCAAGAGAAGTAAGATAATCAAAGATGATGCTGATGAAGGTGGGGAGCTTCATGATAAATGTGATGGTGAGGCCGATAAAAGCGAAGAGGAGGATGAGAAGAAGGAAGTGAAAAAGAAAAGGAAAAAGAGAGAGAAAGAGAAGAAAAAGAAAAAAGATCACCAGAAGAATGACAAGACAGATAAAGAACAGGAAAATGCTAATTCATCTGCTGGTAAGTATTCAATTTCTACTTTAATGATTTCATAACATAGACTGCAGAAATAGGATCTCTTTATTTCTTGTGACTATGATTTATGAATGCAAATTAAATAAGAGGAGTCTAGAAATAATTGAAAGTTTGTGCTGATCTGAAATGCTGCTATTAAACTGCATTATTAAATTGTCAAAGTTGCAGTTCAAATTCAATGGCAATTTTTGGTTGGTTTTCAATTATTTTTTAGTTGGAGGCCCGTACATGTTATATTTTGGTAATATATGAGACCAATCAGATCTTTTTACATCCGTGTTTGAGTGAAATGTGAATTTTGTTGATGTTGATTATAACGATATGAGTTTCCTCCTGTCTGCTCTAGTGAAAAGGTCCAGATGTATTGACCTATATTTCCATGACCACCTTATTACGGAAAATAGTTTTCTTATCTTCTTTCTTTTTGTTCGCGTTATTTGCTTTTCTTTTTCCCTTATGCATTGTTTGTTTTTGTTATGGATATATATTGAATCTTAGATTGATTCCTGCTAATTCTTTTTTTTTTCCAGTTAATGATGGGAAGGAAAGTGGTAATGCTGAAGAGGATACAGTTGATGAAGAAGAATATTATGAATGGAATGAATTGAGACTTCATCCCATGATTATGAAGTCAATTTACAGGCTGAAGTTTAAAGAGCCCACCCCAATACAGAAAGCTTGTATTCCTGCTGCTGCACATCAAGGGAAGGTGGATATCACATGAGCCTGACATATCATAAATAGGGGCATCTAGTGGCATTTTATTAATGATGTAGCTGACTTGGCAGGATGTAATTGGTGCAGCAGAGACAGGATCTGGTAAAACACTTGCCTTTGGGTTGCCAATTTTACAGCGACTTCTAGAAGAACGAGAAAAAGTTGAGAGACTCATTTCTGATAAAGGAGAGGCAAATGATAGGATTGCTCCCCAAGGTGTTCTGCGTGCCCTCGTTGTTACCCCTACTAGGGAGCTTGCACTTCAGGTACTCTTGATCGCCTTCTTTTTGTTGGCCCCAAACTTTTACCATAGAAACAGATATTATCATTTTTAGTCCACGAAGTTTACTTTCATCCAGTTTTTGTCCCCCTTTTTCACTCACTATCAAACTTCATCCTGCAAGTAGTAAGTACACTTTTACTCCACATTTTTGGTCCCACCATTAGTTGACTGTCCATTGACTGACAGAATAAACTATCTGGGGGTGCTTATTGTAATTAATATTTTTCAAATAATCTCATTTAGCACCCGAAGGTAGTTGGTTCCATTTGTCTAAGGGAACTGATAGTGCGACCAAATGTGAGAGTAAAGTGTACTTCAAAGACCAAGTTGATAGTGAAAGAGGGGGATCAAAACTGGAAAAAGATGAACTTTTTTTAGAAACCAAAAATGAAATTATCCCTTTGAAACTACTTTTCAATCTGTAAGTTCCTTATGCATTGTAATTTATTCATCTATTGAAGGTCACAGATCATCTAAAAGCAGTAGCTGTAGGCACCAATGTTAGGGTGGTTCCTATTGTTGGTGGAATGTCAAGTGAGAAGCAGGAAAGACTTTTGAATACAAGGCCTGAAATTGTTGTCGGAACACCAGGGAGACTATGGGAACTCATGTCTGGCGGAGAAATCCACCTTGTGGAGGTAAGACTGAATGTGTTTGTAGTTGGTTAATTGAGGTGTTTACTTGATTGCCAATTCTTCAAGACATCATTTTGGATCTTGTATTCATTAATGTACATTTTACTTGAGATGGAACTTGAAATTACCTTTCATCTTCTCTACTTCCTCAGGAGAGCGCATTTTCTGCGTTCCCCTTCCATCGTCATCTGGACACTATTTCTGAATTTGTTAATGGACAATTTGCTTTAGAATATGTCTTTGGTATTACTCTTCTTCATCCGTATTAGCGTGGATTTTCTGTGTCCTTACTAATGAGAGGTTTGTGTCTTTTTTCATGGCTGAGGCAGCGTAGTTTGCTGTGTTCTCACCTCTGTGCACTCTTTCTGCTTTTTCTGATGCACCTGTGGCCCACCTCTTTACATTTCAAATATCCTCAACCCATACTGTTTTGTGTTCTTCTCTCTGAAATAAAAAATAATGTTGACCCAAAAAAACTCTAAAGAGAACAGACAATGCTTTATAGTTCATACAAGACCATGAAATTTATGATCAATAATTGAATTTTGTAGCTCAGGCTAATTCATGAGTAGGGATGATTTATTTGCAAAGTAAATTTTAGTTGCATATGTGTTTGGCGTTAAACTTTAACTTTTGTTTTATGGTATTATACAAGAGTAACAATGTTTCATTGCAGCTACACTGCTTGTCCTTTTTTGTGCTGGATGAGGCTGATCGCATGATTGAAGCTGGGCATTTTCGTGAATTACAATCCATAATTGACATGCTTCCCATGAACAAGGAACCAAATGAGAGTCAACCTCAGAATACACAAAGCTGTGTGACTGTTGCAAGCCTTCAGAAAAAGAAAAGGCAAACCTTACTGTTTTCTGCAACCCTTGCTCTGTCGGCTGATTTCCGTAAGAAGTTAAAGCGTGGATCCATGCAAGCGAAAAAAGATGAGCTTAATTCAATTGAGACCCTTTCGGAGAGAGCTGGAATGAGACCAAATGCTGCTATAGTGGATCTCACGAATGCTTCAATTTTGGCAAACAACCTTGTGGAATCAATTATAGAGTATGTTTTTCCTTGTAATATCTATTATGGTAAAAGTTGTTTTTGCCCTTCAACTCTCACCAATTTTGATTTCAGTCCGCTACTTTTTCAATTTGAAATCAGTCCTTAAGTTTACAAAATTCAACTTTTCTGTCTACTAGCAAAAACAACTTTTCCATTAAGTTTACAAAATTCAACTTAACGGATGAATTCTAAGTAAAAAAATTACATTTACCAGTCTTATATAATCTGATAATTGTGCCAACTTGATTCGTTAAATTCTGTTCATCGAGTAAAAAAACCTTGTTCTATATTCGTTAATGTCTTATACAACATCTGATGCATTTCAGGTGTAAGGAAGATGAAAAGGATGCATATTTGTATTATATATTAAGTGTTCATGGACAAGGCCGCACAATTGTCTTTTGTACTTCAATTGCAGCTTTGCGCCGTATTTCGTCATTATTGCGTATTCTCAACATAAACATCTGGACCCTTCACTCAGAAATGCAGCAGAGGGCACGCCTAAAGGTTTGCTTGTTTTTTAATTAATTAATTTCACATATTCTTCCATGTGGTGTAATCATGTTCCTGTAGACTGTATTCTGCCATATGTTGTGTATTGTGTTTTGTCCATGTCTTTTTTTGTGCTATTATTGTTTAATCTGTAACACATTTTGCCAGGATATTGTGGTCTGTGTTTGTTGTTTTTAACCTTATTTACCGAGTACAAGGATCATACCTAAGAAATAAAAGTATCCAATATCCTGCTCAACAGAAAAAATAGGTGGTTGGTGTAGCATTTGCTGTTCACTTTAGGATTATGCAACAATGATCTGTGAGTTTGCTATTTGCACGTGAAAATATGATGTAGAAGTCCATTCATTAAAAAACAAAGAGATGTCTCTGAAAGGGTCAGCTGTCCATTGACTGATGGTTTTAAACTAATCAACACTGTATGGTGTGTTTGATTTGAAAATCGGATTCGAAATTTTGAAATCTAAGTTCAGTTCTACTTAGGGATTTTAGAATGTGGTTTTTCAAAAACCTAATACATCCACCGTACAAGTACCTATAAACCCTGTAAGTACATTTTTTCTTCACCACTCTGTCCAATGATCCATATGATTTTATATTTTCACTCTTTATTTATCACTTTTCAAACCTTTTATTCTGATTTTTACAACTTCAATAATAATAATAATAATAGTAATAATAATAATAATAATATAATACAACATCACATATTCTTACACATCAATTTGGGCCATTTGATAAAAAGTTAAACTCTACCCTATTTAAATTGCATAACAAAGACCACTAATATTTATAACGAATTTTAAATCCATTATCCACTAGATTCTGAATTCCTTCTTTGTGAAATCCACTAGATTTTGAAATCCTAAATCCAAGTCAGGCATACATCATGCTGAAATGGCAAGGATATTAATTATAAAGAATACGTCCGGGTTATTTATTTCATATATGCCTTGTGAAAGTTAGGTTCTCGTCTTGCATTCATAATTATTATGTGAGATATGCTCCTCCGATGTTTCACTTGGATTTGATTCATAACCCTTGTGCTCAATGCAGTCCATAGACCGTTTCCGTGCAAATGAACATGGAGTCCTTATTGCGACAGATGCTGCAGCTCGAGGGCTAGACATTCCTGGTGTTCGAACTGTTGTTCATTACCAGCTTCCACATTCTGCTGAAGTAATTTCTTTCTGTTTTTGCATTTTTTGGCGATCCTCTAATTTCCTACAACTCTTAAGTCGAATAATTTACTGTTTAGGTATATGTTCATAGATGTGGAAGAACAGCTAGAGCTTCTGCTGATGGTTGTAGCATTGCCCTAATCTCACCAAATGATGCATCAAAATTTGCATCTCTATGCAAGTCATTTTCGAAGGTAATTCCTCTGTTAGATTTAGTTGTATCAAGGATACTGATGTGGTTTTTAATAAAGTATATGCATGTACATTGATTTGAATATTATTATTCCATTCAGTATACCAAGTTCAGACCAGTTTTTGGGCTATGCACGTTAAGCTTGTAAAGGATCTAGACTTTTGTAGGCTAGTGTTGGAGTATGTCTTAACATGGTGCTGCTCCGTCCTTTAAGTTTCTGTAGTTTTAGTTCTTGATGTCACTGATGTTTATGGTCTTTCTTGAACTTTAAATTGTTTTTAGGGTAATTTTATCAGTTATTTTAGCTTGCGAAAATAATATTTTAGGAAAAATATTTGATGTTAGTCCAAAGGAATTGAAGTCAAGGGTCACAAAGAAATATAGTACTCCCACTGTCCACCAATTCCATTCTCATTTGCCTTATTGGGATGTTCACCAAATTTGTTCACATACCCTTTATGTTAGGAATATAAGCTAGTGAGCTCTAACTTAACCCAAAACCATGGTTAAAGGTCAAGAATTGACTCCCACTTATATACCCATCTACAATTACTTGTGGATTCGATGTGGGATCATAACAATCGACCCCCTTAAAGCCGGACGTCCACGGATTGCACACTCTGGCTGGCAACCCATATGTTAAGGTCCACTTCCCTTCCCGCAGACAGCGCCAATTGTTAGGAATATAAGCTAGTGAGCCCTAACTTAACCCATAACCATGGTTAAAGGTTAAGGATTGACTCCCACTTATATACCCATCTACAATTACTTCTGGATCCGATGTGGGATCATAACACTTTATGGAAACAATCACTTTATCTTCACCCTTTTCACCATCACTTAATTATTCAAATGTTCATTGACTCTATACTCACAAACAATCACTTTATTCATAAATGTGCCCGACAATATACCACAATTTAGTTTTTCTTAAAACTCGTACCCATTTCAATGATTGAGTAGTACTTTTTTCATCTGGGCGGGGATACATTTATAGTTCCATACCACATAAAAAAATTCCCCACCTAAAGGTTTCAAAGGAAAATTCTACATCTATTTCTGTTGGGTGTTAAATAATGTGTTGATCAGCTTATTTTATTATCCAGGAAAGTTTCCAGCGGTTTCCTGTTGAAATCTCGTACATGCTAGAAATTATGAAGCGATCATCTCTTGCACATCAGATAGACAAAGTTGCACGCAAGGGTTCCCAGGTAATGAGTATTGCCCTGTTTCAAATTTGGTTGCAGAACTTCACTCTATAAATCGTTGATTTCTTTACGGGTATGAAAGTGTAGTCACTAGTGTAGAGTGGGCATTTCTGCACTTCCTGACTTTTGAACTACTTATTCTGGGGGTATTCAACTCATTCTCAGTTGCTGTGATTTGTCTGATTTTAGAAAATTTAATCTTCTTGATTATTCTAATTTTACCACTGTTTAAAGTTTTATTTGCTTTTATTCATTGACTCCTGCTATTTTGTGAACAGTATCTTATGCTGTAAGTTTACATTTGTTATTGAGATATTAGATTGCTTCATTGTTTCCAAACTTAATTTTCCCAGGAAAAGGCTGAGAAAAATTGGTTAGAGCGAAATGCTGAATTGATTGAATTGGTTTTGGATGATGATGATAGTGAGGAGGACAGAGTGAAGAAATACCGACAAAACAAAGCCCAATCAAATAAGTTGAAGCAGCTGCAGCAGGTTTAGATTGAGTGCGAAGTGGTTTAGGTTATTAATTCAAAATATGTAGCTTATTAAGACTTCTTTTGACCAATAAAATTGCAGGAGCTCAGCACTCTACTTTCCAGACCTTTACAACCTAAATCGTTTTCAAAGCGCTTTTTTGCTGGGGTAAGTTCTTATACTCCCTCAAAAACACTTTAAAAAGTGTAAATGCATGCACAATCTCAGGTACACTTGCTAGAATATGTTATAAACCTCAAAAATGTTGGAATAGCATTATTTATGGTTCACATTTCAACCTTATACCATTTTCACTTCGTTTTGTCGTATGAATGTAGCATTTTATATATAGGCTTCTGAGGCTCTATTTGTTGTATCCAAGAGAAAGTAAGATTGCATGGAAGAGGGAACCTGGGAGTAATTGTTGCCTGGATTGTATCTTTTGTTTCATTTCTGCTATCAAGTCTATGGATACTTTTGCATGATAAAATTTTCAATGATTTTTTATGGGTTTGCTGCATGTCTTTTATCATACTTAACTTTATTTGTCAGTTACAAATACATAAATGATTGGTGGTAATGTTTGGTGATGAAATTTTATTATATGAAGTTGAGTATACTACTGATTCAGTGGTTATGAACCTGCATTTGAATACACCTGGCGTAGATTGTAAAAAATACTCGATTTTTAGATATGACTGATTGATTAAAAAAAACTATTATTTTCTGAAATTATGGCATCCCTATTAAAATAATCCTTTCAGTTGGTGCATTTTGTATTATATACCTAATGTTCAGTGAGTTACTTTGTAATGTACAAACCTAAAGTGATCCCTTGAGTTAGTGACTGAAGGATGATTTGTGGAAGATTCATCTCTGCTTGGTGAACATTTTGATGATAAACAATTTATTTTAATAGAAGCATACTGAATAGTACCTGATTTCCTGTTTAAGTTGTCATTCATTTTGTATTTGATCAGTACCTGATTTCCTGTTTACTTTGTCATTCATTTTGTATTTGATCAGTACCTGATTCCCTGTTAACATGTCATTCATTTTGTATTTGAGTTGTATTTCAATGCATTGACTGATTTGAAACCTTGCCAGGCTGGCGTCTCTCCCATTCTTCAACATCAATTTGAAGAACTAACAAATAAAAAAGCTGGAGATGCGAGTGATATTGGTCAAAGTAAAAGGAGAAAGATGGTGGTCATAGGCCAAGATTGCGTTGAACCACTTGAAGCATTGAAGACTGCAAGCAAAGAGGTAATGCTGCAAAATTTACATCACCGTTTTCTTCCTCGTGTGAATAAGTCTTGTATGAGACTGTCTCATACTGGGGTAGTTCAGTGTCTTATATAAAAAATTTATAATTACTATACCGATATCATTCCAACCTTTTCTGTTAAAGAAAAATTCAATATTTTTTGGTACGGTTCCACTTTTCAAAAGTATTACAAAATTTGCAAGAGTATCACGTCTTATCCATGAAATCTTTTCATATAAGTTTTTACGTGTTCTCCGCAATAAATGCTTGATTAAAGTTGTCCATGTGTTGTGGATCTCAGTTGGGATTAGTCTTTTATGCTTAAGAGTTGAAGGTATCACCTTAGTAGCTATACTGAATTTTGGCAACTGCTATTGTGTTCTCAGACATGCTTAGACCTTAAAGAGATGGCAGAAAAGCACAAGAGTGCAGACAACTTGAGAAGGAAGAGGAAAGAGAACAAAAAACGTACGACCGTCCACCTTTTTTGCATCATCATTTATAAGAAACGTATTTCTGTTATGCATCTCTAACACGAGTTACATCGTTGTACCAGGTTTGCATGAACAAAGGCGAAAGCAAAGGAAAAAGCTAAAACAACGACAAGATTAATTCATTGTCTTCATTTCCTGGAAATTTTTTTATATAACAAAGTCATTTCAAGCGCAGGTAGTCACATTACGATCATCTTACTTATTTATAAACAAACTGGACAATACTCTTGATAATGTGCTGTGTTGAAGCATTAGTGTAGTGAAAATGTTTTCTAGCTTTCAATTTTGATTGCCCTAAATCTAATCTTGTGGTGTTTATTTGAACTCGATTTTGTAATCTTAACACAACGATCGTCTTATATTTCGTTGTAGGCTAAATATACCGGACCAGTTTTATTGGTTAAATTGGTTTGTATTTTTTAACAGTGTTAGTTATTTCTTAAAAAATATTTGCAGTAGTTTTTAACTGTATTAGTTGTAGTCTAAATATACGATTGTATTACTGGTTAATAAAAACATTAATACAGTTTAAAATGGTGCAGTGAAACTTGTTTTTTTACACCAGCGGTTAAAATTAGTTGTATTTATTGATATTACAATGTTTTATACTATGATTTTAATTTTTAAATGTATTGTTTTAATTTAGTTTTTGTTTTTATTTGCTCTGAAATTTGTGTTTTAGAGCTGAACATTTACGTGAAAGCGCCTCATGCATACGTATAATGTAATATCAGTATTACTTGTGATGTATATTGGAAAAAGAAATACGAAGTCTAGTGTTTTTTTGTTTTGTAACGACTACTCATGGTAAATTTTATGATTAATTTAGTAATATTTTTTAGAATAGGATTTCATTTGTTCTATGAAATTTATACTATTAGATGTATTTATTAATATTATTAGGTATTAATTGAAATTATAATATTATATACTATAGTACAAATTCGAGAACGAATGAAAGCCGCTCAGAGTTGACAGAAGAGTTATGCTGATAAAAGAAGAAAACTAGAGTTCGAAGTGGACGATCATGTATTTCTGAAAGTTTTTCCAATGAAAGAGATAATGCGATTCGGAAAGAAAGGAAAGTTTAGTCGGATATACGTTGGTCCATTTCCTATCACTGAGAGAATTGGCGAAGTTGCTTATAGACTTGATTTGTCTGCATCTATATCTCAAAATTATAATGTGTTTCACGTATTAGCATTGAGAAAGTATGTTGCGAATCCATCACATGTTTTGAAAAGTGAACTTACAGAGTTGAAACCAGATCTGAGTTATGAAGAAGTTCCAGTGGAGATTCTCTTACACGAAGTGAAACAACTCAAAAATAAAGAAATTTCACTAGTCAAAGTACTATGGAGAAACCTGTCAGTTGAAGAAGCTACTTGTGAAAGAGAAGATAAGATGAGATCCAAGTATCCTGAACTTTTAAGGTAAATGAAATTTCGATGACAAATTTTTTATAATGAGGGGAGGATGTGATATCCGAGTTTCTCATTATTCATTGGTCAATATATCACATGCTTTATATGCATTTAAATTATTTATGTGTTAATTTATAATTGTTTGAATATATTTTATGCATTAGGTGCACTCTAATTTACTATCATGTTATTTACTATTTGAGTACATTTTATATTATCATATGTTATTTGTGATGTTGTGTTAATTATTTTACTTTTAAATGTTGAATTATTTATTGAATTGGTATATGTCTTTATTTGTTTATTAAGGAGAAAAATTCTAGTTTAATTTATTTGAGAGTCTAGTTGGATAAATGTGTTATGCAAATTATTTGGGTATTAATGATATAAATTAAGTATAGATTATTTGAAAATTAATTGTAATAATTAATTAAATTATACTCCCTCCGTCCATGAATCTTTTTTCCATTTCATTATGGGCATGAGATTTAATAAAAAGTAATATTATATTGAAATGATTGATAAAGTAAGGGAAAAGTAAGAATATTGTGGGGCCCATAATTTTATTGTGAGTGTGAGTTGTTTCCAAATAAGAAAATGAGAAAAAATTTTGTGGACAAACAAAAAAGGATAGTGGGAAATAATTTGGTGCACAAGGAATATATTATAATAATAATAATAATAATAATAATAGTAATAGTAATAATAATAATAATAATAATAATAATAAAAGTTAGTTGCCGTTTTAATTTAGTAACAAAAAAAAAAAAAAAAAAAAAATTATAGAAAGGAGGCCTTATACTAAACTTAGCAACTAAGTTTTAATTAATTAATTATAGTAAGTATGGCGGTGGGAGATGGGTTATAACCAAGGATGAAAATATCGGTATCGACGGAAATATCGGTACCCTGAATTTATGGATATATCGGTGGAAATATCGATATCGAATATCGATATCGGTAAAAAATAGAAAATTCACGGAAATTTCATTAAAATGATGGAAATTTAACATGAAATTTTAGACAATATTATTACTAGTCTTAATACATTAATTGAACTTAAAATCTCAATAAAATGAGAATCTTACAACAAACATATCAAGAAAACATACGTAAGACATATAAAACGATACAACAATTGTTCATAATTATTGAATATTACACAACTAATACCAAAATGATGTCCTATGAGCCTCAAATGTAAAAGAAGAAAGACCATCTTGGTCTAAGCAATAATGGTACCAAGTCATCAAATTAGAGAAATTCCCGAAATATATCGAAATTTCCCGAAATTTGTCGAAATTTTGACCGATAAATTACCGAAATTTCCACGATATTTCTCGATAATCTGCACATTTTGAATTACCCTGGACCGATATCGAAATTTCGCCGAAATTTCCCGAAATTTTACCGAAATTTTACCGAAATTTTGGAAAAATAATCGTTCAAGTGAATTTCCATATCGGTACCCTCAAAATTCCGAAATTTCGGCGAAATTTCGGCGAAATTTCGCGAAATTTTAAACCTTGGTTATAACCCCCATTGCCACCTCAAACCATTCATTCTTTCATCCTACTCCAGAGAGAAGTAAGCGAGCGAAAAAAAAAAAGGGTCGCGAGAGGTAGGATGCAGGAGAATTAAAAAAAAAAAAAGAATTCGATCCCGTTTCGGTAAAAAAATTATAGCCAATTTTCAGGTGGTGTTTTATTTAAATTTGTGTTATACATGTGTGAGTGAGTGTGGGCGTGTCAATATATATGTATAATTAAATACGTGTAAAATATATATATATATATGCACTTTCTTATAAAATATTTTACATGTAAAATATATATCTAAAATAAGTAAATACTAAAAATTTGCGAGTTATGGATTACTTCAGGTTAAAATTCACGGGTCAAACTGATTTTCAAAACAATTTCCGCAAAGATTTATTTTAAAATTTTCTTCTCTAGATTGTGTTATTATATGAGTAAATACGTATTATTATAAGATAAAATGTGTGTTACTAGTTTAAAAAATATTTGTTATTGTAAGATTTTCAACAATAACATGCATTGCTCTAATATTAACACATTTGCTCCAATAGTAAATATATTTATACTTATCTAATAACAAAATGTTGGGTCAAATTTGTTCTAATATTTTTTTTTGTAAAAGTTTAAATGTTTCAATAAAATTGATTTAGTTTAAATGGTAAACTTTAACCTTCTTTTTTCAGAGGTGCAAGGTTCAATTCTTAGAAAGTTCATTTTGATATATTTTTTAGTATTTTTTAAATTATATAATATTATTTTTGTATTCAAATCATTATTTTATATACGTATATATTTATTTATTTTTATATCTTAATACCAAAATATTATTCAAAAGTTACACATTATTGATTTTAATATAAAAATAAATTTTGTATTTAATATATATGCTTACTCTTTTAAACTAGATTGATGTGTGTATATATACATATTTATAATTGAATTATTATTATACTTATACATATTAATTATACAAATAAACTAAGTAGTCCAGAGTGCTTGAATTTAATCTTGCAGAGTTTTTGAATGCTGGTTAGCTTTGAGCGTTTCAGAGTCTTAATTACTTTAATAGCTTGGAAATTTTTCGTAACTTTGTTTGGGAAATTTTTATTTTCACAGTTTTATT
The DNA here is from genome assembly GCA_026898435.1 of Prunella vulgaris. Classification (NCBI taxonomy): domain Eukaryota; kingdom Viridiplantae; phylum Streptophyta; class Magnoliopsida; order Lamiales; family Lamiaceae; genus Prunella; species Prunella vulgaris. The sequence goes on from JAPKLY010001001.1 coordinate 63,512, forward strand.
GATTGGTTTTTTTTTTTTTTTTTTTTGTGTATTTACCTATAAACCTAATTTAGGTAGGAACAGATGGGGTCTTCAGTTGCAGAAAAAAGATTCTATTGTAATCTATATTGCGTGATTTTGTTTTGTAGCTGCATAGTTACGTTATATCTTGCGAACAAAAGATTTAGATCATTATTATATATTTCCTCGTAATTACTATTGTATGCATCAATTACACGGTGTAACTCAAGTTCATTTTTAAAAGTTACACAAAATACTACTAAAAAATTACACATGTTATTACTGAAAAATGTATCTTTTATAGTGTAACTTTTTAGTAACAATTTGTGCAACTTTTCAGTAATAAATTGTATAACTTTTTAAAAATGAACTTGAGTTATACCGTGTAACTGGTACACAGAAGACTTACTCATTTCATCTAATCAAGATTCAAGAACCAACACAGGTTTTTTACAAAAACTTATATAGAAATTTATGACATAGAAATTTCTAAAAATAAACTAAAAAAAATTATTGACCCACGCGCCTCCTTCTCCGCCCAAACACACGCCCGCACCACGCGAATTAATATTACATGCAACACCCAGGAATTATATTGCCATGGGAATGTTATAATACTAAGGCCCAAGCCCAAGTATTGATTATAACTTTAAAAATAATTAAATAATATTATATAATAAATTTACAAACTTGTTCTCAATTTATATTAGTATAATAACACACATTTATTCATATAGTAACATATATTTGCTCATATAGTAACACAAACAAAAGAGCAAATATATGTTACTATTAGAACATATGTGTGTTGCTATCTTATAAAATATTGTTATTGTACACATATTCATTTGTTTTTATAGAATAAATAATTTTTCACATAATGCAAAAGAAAAAATGTGTATTAGTTTAAGAATAAATATTTGATTATTCATAAATATTTATTTATTTTTATAGAAATAATTATTTTTTAATATAATAGCATTTGTATTACATGAAACAATATACCTAGATTTTAAGGGATGATGAATAAATTAAGAAACACATATTTATTATCATAAAAATATATTTTGCTCATATAGTAACACACATTTTGCCCATATAGCAACACAAATTGGGAGACAAATGTGTGTTACTATTAGAGCAAATATGTGTTACTATCTTATAAAATATTGTTATTTTATATGCATTTATTTGTTTTTAGAATAAATAATTTTTCACATAATGTAAGAACAAAATGTAAGTTACTATAAGAACAAATATTAATTATTCACAAATATTTACTTATTTTTATAGAAATAATTATTTTTTATATAATAATATATATATGTATTACATGAAACAATAAACCTAGATTTAAAGAGATGATAAATAAATTAAGAAATGCATATTTATTCTCATAAAAATATATTTTGCCCATATAGTAACACACGTTTATCCATATAGTAACACACATTTTTCCATATAGTAACACAAACAAAGAGACAAATGTATGTTACTATTAGAGCAAATGTGTGTTACTATCTTATAAAATGTTGTTATTTTACATATATTCATTTGTTTTTATAGAATAAATCATTTTTCACATAATGCAAGAACAAAATGTGTGTTACTATAAAAATAAATATTGATTATTCACAAGTATTTATTTATTTTTATATAAATAATTGTTTTTTTCATATAATAATATATGTATTTCATGAAACAATGTACCTACATTTAAATGGATGATGAATAAATTATGAAACACAAATTTATTCTTATAAAAATATATTTTGTCCTTATAGTAACACACATTTTCCCATATTGTAACATAAATTAGGAAACAAATGTGTGTTACTATTAGAACAAATATGTGCTACTGTAAAATTAAATATGTGTTACTGTAAGATTAAATGTGTGTTACTATACGTATAAATATTATTTATTTATAACATAATATTAAATATATATTTTTAATCAATATAATAATTAAAAAAATTAAAAAAAACTTTTTACTGTAAACGTGAAGGTATATATGAAATGTGGGAGAGGGGTGGGGTGGGGGGGGGGGCAAGGACAGGGGTATGCATGAGTGTGGAGGGAGTGGGAAATTTAAGTATGTTGGGGAGAGGAATAGAATTGTCGCAGGGGATGCGCGTGGGTTTTATTTTATATTTTTTCTATATTTAGTAATTTCTACGGTAGAAATTTCTACACAAGTGTAGCTCCAGGTTTTTTTGTTGTTATTTTATACTCCTTCCGTCCCATAATTGTTTTCACACTTTCCTTTTCCGTCCGTCCGTCGCACAATTATTTTCACACAGTTTTAACTTTATCCTCACAATCCAACTAATCTCATTATTTTAATAATATAACTTTACACAACACTCTACTTTTCTTAAAAATTGTGCCATTTCAAAGGTGGAAACACCTCTGGGACGAATGGAGTAATTAAATTGCCTTACCAAGATAAAATGCATATAAAATTACCAACTAAAGTGAGCTATAATATGCAAATATGAACTAACCCCAAATAACAGTTTATTATGAATTATTGAACTATTATTGTTTAAATTTTATTTAGAAATTTAAAATTTTAATTTAATTGTTATATAAAAAATGGATAGATTTGGCCTGGTGGCATCACACTCCATCTTGGGTTAGGACGGACTCAAATATTCATGGCTCGATTGTAACCCGGCCCGGCCCAAAAAAATCTCGTGGCCCTGTGGTCTGGTACTGAGCCAACCCGGCTCAACTCGTTTGACAACTCTAATCGCAGTAGGAATGGAAGACTAGGGTTTCAATTGAGAGATTTTAAGAGAGATATTGTTTGAATTTTAAAATCTTTACTTATTAATGAATATGGTGTGGAATAAAAGATTTGTATTCATACGTGGAAAGATGACAAGCATTTCGACAAGTGTCTGTCGCAGGCTGGAGAAAAAGTGTATCAAATTGAATTAATATCAAAGGTTGGATTTTTTTAAATAAAAATCTAAAAGAATGTGATTAAATTGATACTGAGTATAAAGGTCGTAAACATGTCTGGTCCGCCTCCAATAGAATCAAGTTACACCTCCAATGGAATCAAGTTACATTATATTCCACTTAAACAAAAAATTTCATATCATTTAAAAGTCCAAATATTTAGATGGGCATTGAGTCACTGACTACGTCCACATCCTGGTTTCAAAATACATTGATTTTAATTCGATCTACTCATATTAAATTATATATTTGTTGGACTTTCTGACTCTTTTACATGATGAGCTTGACAAGTTTAAAAGGCAACTCATCAACTCGAAAAAATATATTTAAAGAATTATATAAATAAATTATTCTAACACCTTTATATAAATTTAGGGCCTATGGGATAAGGGGATGAGAAAACGTGAGAAAAGAAAAATGATGGGACCCCCAAGATAAAATGAGAAAATATATTTAATATGATGTTTGGTAGGATATATTATAAATATTATGAGTTGTAATAATTTGTTTAGTAATAAAAAAAATACATATAAATATTTAAAAATATCAACAACCACCATCTTGATGGCAATGAGATTGCATTGAAGTTTATGGAACGTTGGGATTGTTTCCTGAAGAAGAAATATTGAGTTCTAATTCAATTTAGACTTATTTTATTTATCTATCTGGCATTTTAATATTGGACTTTGATTTTTAATAAGTTGTGGGCTTGGCCCGTGGGAACATTATTTATATCCCGTTGCACTTTTGGCAAGGGGATTCTGGCATTTTGATTATTGAACCTGGGTTTATCCCCTTTTACGCCTAGTACACGTAGTGTCAAGGTGATCGTATTTATTCGTACTTGTTATGTTCTTGTTATCACCACGCTACATCAGTTGGTATCACGAGACCATGTTTCGGTGGGACCAATGCCCCCTCGACGTCAACCCGTCGGTGACAATGCTAACAACATGGCAGTTATGCAGCAACGTCTTGATGCCTTGACTTAGGTGGTTGAAGCGATGCATGTTCAATAGGGAACAATCTTGAACGCTTTGAACGATCAACCCCGAGCTCGTTTCCCTGCCTCTGCAGCGGATCATCGCCCTTTTTCGGGCCGCGGTGCTATGGGACGCGCCCCCGTAGATGCAGAACCAGACTTTACAGAATCCATGGATGAGGATACCCTTTCTATGCACAATCCTTTTACACGGGATGACAGGGGTGATCGCCCCATTCATGATTCTTCACGCTGGGAACAGAGTATTCGGCTTGATATACCTGAATTTGCGGGCACCATGGATCCAACGGATTTCTTGGATTGACTTTACTCAGTGGAGGAAATTCTTAATTTCAAACGCGTTCCTAATTCCCGTCGTGTAAGTTTAGTGGCTACGCGTCTTCGTGGTAGGGAGGCAACATGGTGGAATCAATTGAAACGCATCCGCCATCATTTGGGCAAACCAAAAATTGATTCTTGGAGTCGATTACGCAAACATATGGAATGAGAATTTCTGCCCTATAATTATAATCGAACACTTTTCCTGCGATTACAGGCACTTCGACAAGGATCGTGGACTGTTGATGAATACAAAGAGGAATTCTAGTCTCTTATTTCATGGATTGATCTACGTGACTCACCAGAACAACTTGTTACTCGTTACACCAGTGGGTTGTGCATCCCCTTCCATGATACTCTCTCACTCTTTGCTCCAGTTGATGTGTCTGAAGCGCATCAACGCGTCTTTCTTCTTGAACGACAATCACAAGAGCGACAATTTCCCTCTTTTGCGGGTCCATCGGCGTCAAATGCAGGAGCTCCTGGTGCCGTTCCTTCGGCCTCTCGTCTCTAGGTTTCGCCTACTCACGGCGCGCCTTCTCGTGGGTCACTCAGGGGAAATGTTTTGGGTGTGGGGAATCTGGCCACCAACTTTCATCTTGTCCCAGAGCCGCTCCTACTCGTGGGATGCTTCTGGAGGAAGGAGAGGTTGATCCATCTCTTGGCTTGCCATCTATGATGTTGATAATTCTGAACTAGCATTTAGAGGGTGATGTTGGGCCTCTATTGGTATTGCGACACACTTTTTTGTCACCACAACATACTGATACATCTGCACAGCGAAATAATATTTTCGAATGAACGTGCACTATTCAAGGAAAAGTCTGTATTTTTATCGTTGATTCGGGAGTGTGCGAAAATGTTATTTCTACTGAGACGGTCACTAAGTTGTCGCTGCCAACGGATAGGGTTGCAAACGAATCAAATAATTTTGGTTTGGTTCGGTATTCGTATTCAAATTTTGATATTCGTATTCGTAATTTTGTGATTCGAATTCGAATAAAAATATTCGATTCGATTAATAATCAAATACAAATAAAAAATTATGATATTCGATTTGATATTTGATTAAATATTTATTATATATAATATTATAATATATATATAATATAATATCATAAAATATATGATCCAAAACATTCATATTATGTTAAGTTTGAAGCCCAAATATTGGCCCAACAAACATTCAAATTATCTAGGCCCAAACAAAATACAAATAAACAAATAAAAAAATTGAAAAACATAGAAGAAATTAGAAAAGGAGTAGCATAACGTTTTTTAAACTTAAAAACAAAAGTCTGAAACCCTAGTTTTCTTCCTCGCGCCGTTCGCCGCACCGTCCGTCGCCGCGCCATCCGTCACCGCGCCGTCCACCATCGCGCTGTCTGTCGCTGCTATATTTTAGGTAAGTTTATACATAGATTTGTTTATATCATCTTGAACTCCTTCATCTTTGCTGAGTATTACAAATACATGCACATGTATGTATATATACGATGTCTTTCACTGAGTATTACAGCTGACAAACAGAATGTGTGTCTTACAGTGTATCCAAGGCTTGCCCGAAGGTGCTCTAAGACTTATAATTTTAACTGCATCAGGAGGTTCTTTCAGGTGTGGTGATTTTTATGTAGAATTTTTGTTTTAGAAATTTTCCACACTGAGGAACCAGGACATACATTTTTTTTTGTTAATTTTTGGTTAATTAGGCTGTTAATTGCATCGGTTATACACAGATTTTTTCTCTTTTCGCAGCTGTTCCTTGATTACTCATGTATTTTTTGATTAGGAAGAGTCTTTGATTTTGTTTACTGGATGTAGATGGAAAAGAAAATGAAGGTGAGGAAGATAAGGAAAATTTTGAAAGGAAAAAGAGAAAGAAGGTCTCAAAAGCTCATTTTGATTTTGTTGAGGTGACTGCAAATGACGGAACTTTAAAGTTTCAATGCATACATTGCAAAAGTCTTCTTTCTAGACCTACTAGTGGTACACCAAGTTATCTTTGGAATCACTTGAAGAGGTGTTTGCAAAAGAAAATGCACATTGAAAAGTAAAAGGTATTGCAATTTCAGCCCATCAAATCCAAGTTTGAGATGAATCCGTTGTCAGATGGTAAGTATGATCATATGAAACAAAGAGAGGCTGTTGCCCATTGGATTTTAATGAAGGAGCAGCCATTTAATGTTGTGGAAGATGTTGCTTTTACTTTCATGTTAAGTATTAGCCAACCACAATATGAGAAGATTACTCGTGCCACTGCGAAGAAAGATGTCATTAATGTGTATGACATAGAGAAGAAAAAATTGCATTTGGCATTGAGAGACATCAATAAGATTTCCTTAACCACTGATATTTGGAAGTCAAAGGTGAAAAAGATTTCTTATATGTGTGTCACTGGTCACTTTGTGGATTCTAATTGGCAACTTCACAAACGACTTCTTAGCTTCATACCTCTACCTCCTCCACATGCTGGTAATTTAATTTTCATGATATAAAATTTCTTTAGCATTTTAGTTAATTTAATTTGATTTATTTATTTGTATTTTTTTAGGTCATGATATCTTTAATGGGCTGATGAAGTGTACAAAGGAATGGGGTATAGAACATAAAGTTTTCACTATCTCTGTGGATAATGCCCCGAACAATGATGTGGCAATTCGAATTGCTAAAGGAACATTCTCTAAGAGTCATAAGTTGCCATTAGAAGTTAAGCTGTTTCATGTCCGTTGTACAACACATATATTAAATCTTGTGGTTCAAGATGGTCTTTCTGAGATTCAAAGCACTATTAATGATGTCAAAAAGAGTGTGCGATTTATTAACCAATCAAAGTCTAGGTTAAGAAAATTCTCAGATATTGTGCATCATTTAGGAATCAAAGTGAAAAGGCTGATCATTGATTGTCCAACTCGTTGGAATTCTACATATGAGATGTTAGTTGAGGCATATAGAGTTAAGGATGCATTTCCTATACTTAGAGAGGGTGAGTCTTTTTATCGCCATTGTCCTAGCCTTGATGATTGGAAAAAAGTGAAAGATGTTATTGACATTTTAGAGGTTTTTTATGAAGCTACTCATGTAATTTCTGGAGTTCATTATCCTACATCAAATGTTTACCTTGCTGTTATTTGGAGAGTCAAGCATGTGTTGAATGAAAAAGAAAACCATGTTGATGAGTTTATTAGAGTGATGGTAAAAAAGATGAAGGAAAAGTTTGACAAATATTGGGGAGATTGCAACCTTTTGATGGCAATTGGAGCGATACTAGACCCTAGGTTCAAAATGAGGTTGCTTGATTTTTCTTTTAGTAACATATATAGTGAGACAGAAGCACGTACAAATGTGATGAGAGTTAGAGAAGCATTATATAGCTTGTTCTTTGAGTATGTTGAAGCTGATCAAGAGAGGTCTCGAAAGACTACCACTTCAGGAAGTTATTCTTCTACGTGTGGAAACTCCTTGTCTAAAGGTAAATTTGTGCCTTCTGGTTTATCTATGTTTGATCGATACTTGGATTCTATTGAGGTTCATGAGCCTTTAAAGTCAGATTTGGACATTTATTTAGAAGAGGGGGGTTTTTAGAAGTCAAGATGAGAATGTAAGTGCAGAATTTGATGTCTTGACTTGGTGGAAATCTCAAGAATTGAAATTTAAAATTCTATCTAAGTTAGCTCGTGATGTTCTAGCCATCCCTATTAGTATAGTGGCATCTGAGGCTACTTTTAGTGTAGGAACTCGAGTATTGGATCCGTATCGAGCGAGGTTATTTTCTGATATGGTACAAATGTTGATTTGTGGAGCAGATTGAGTTCGTCATATTCATGGGATCAAAAAGCCTCTTATGACATATGTGAGTTCTATCAATTTTTAATTCATTTGAGTTGTATGAATGTTTGCATAAATAAATTTATTTTTAATTGATATATATTTTTGTTTAGGAACAAGAAGAGCCCCTTGAAGTCATTTGGCAAACCGACTGATTTCCAAGCCGTGGAAGATTGAAAAATTGATTTGATAGCAACGAAGATTGAAACACTGATTTGCTAATCACTTTCTTGAATTGTTCTTTTGATAACTATTGTTTATGCTATGTAAACTTTTAAATTAATGGCTTGTATTGAGAGTTTGAAATGGTGGGTTGGAGTTTGAATATTATTATTTGGTATTTATTAGGTAATTTTATTGAATTTTGCTCTATTTTATTTAAAATATTACTAAATAATTTTTTTTACAAAAATTCGAATCAAATCGAATAGTTTTGAATCGAAGCGAATAATTACGAATCGGATCGAATATTTTTTAATCGAATTAAATAATATGGTATATAATAAATTTTGAAAAAATCGAATCGAATATTCGAATCGAATCAAATAATTCGAATATCAATATCGAATCGAATACAAATTTTATTTATTATTCGAATGCATTTCGAATACGAATATGAATATTCGAATAGTTTCACGAATACCAAATCGAATATAATATTATTTGCTTCGATTCGATTACAACCCTACCTACGGAGTCCCATCCCAAACCATACACACTTGCTTGGCTACAAAATGGTACTACACTTATGGTTAATACACATGTTCTTGTGACTTTTTCTATTGGGTCTAATTATGTTGATAGTATTTGGTGTGGTGTCGTACCAATGGATGGGTGTCATTTATTACTGGGTCGGCCATGGCAGTATGATAGATCAGTTGTGCATGATGGACGTAAGAGTACTTACAGTTTTCTATTTAATGGTACACATATTGTGTTGCATCCTAAGCCACGTGTAGCACCACTGTCTGAGCCTACTGTTGTGTTGTTGAGTCAGCGTGATTTTGAGAGGGAATTTACAGAGTCAGGTTTTCTATTTCTAATGTTGCATCATGATATTGTGCCTCAACATACACCATCAGATGTGTTACCTTTGTTAACTGAGTTTGCAGATGTCTTTTCTGATGAACTTCCTCAAGGGTTACCACCACTCAGAGATATACAACACTAGATTGATCTTATTCCTGGAGCATCTCTACCAAATCGAGCCCATTATATCATGAGTCCGTCTGAACATGAAGAGCTTCGATGACAGGTCGAGTAGTTATTGACCAGGGGTTTTCTTCGTCGGAGTTTAAGCCCTTGTGCAATGCTTTCTTTGTTGATTTCTAAAAAGGACGCGGTACTTGGAGAATGTGTGTTGATAGTCGAGCTATCAAAAAAATTACTATTCATTATCGCTTCCCTATCCGGCAATTGGATGATTTATTAGATTAGTTATGCGGTGTTATCGTGTTTAGTAAACTTGATCTTCGCAGTGGTTATCATCAAATCCGGATCCACCCAGGTGATGAGTGGAAGACTGCTTTCAAGACACGGGAGGGATTATTTGAATGGGTGGTTATGCCTTTTGTTTGCCAAAATCGTGTATGATTTCCACACAAGTGAACATGGTCGTTGTTGTCGTGGCAAGTTAACCAAGTTAAATATCAAACACAGGGAAACTGTTGGTCCCGAAACGAGTACAATCAGTGTATGGGGGGGGGGGGAATACACTGATGTCAGATTTTTTTGAAAGATTCAGAAAAATGCTCTAACACTCTCAGTCAGGATTTCCTGAATTACTCAGTATGCTGAAGGTCCACAGGGGCAGCAGGGACAGTTCAGTAAAGAGTCAGATAAGCTGAGTGTGAGGAAAGTGCTCAGAGGCTCAGTAGAGATAACAAACCTACTGACTGCTTGGAAGCGAGTCAGTTGGACTACTATCTCAGTAAGCTAGAGTATGTGCGGAAAGTGAGCCCTTATATTCTACTCGTTTTAGTTTCTGAAAACATTTTCTCTGAGTTGCTTAGTAAACTGGTGGTTCAGGCTGAGTGCACAGTATTAAGATTCAGGATGATTGATTCAGTCCTGAATATAAAAACAATGCAGAATGTTCAGTTTAGAATGATGACAGTTATGATCCTGAACAAAACAGTAAATCAGCACACAAGGGTCTTTTTAACGTGGTTCGGAGATAACCAACTCCTACGTCCACGACCTGATTTAACAAGAAGCTATCCTCAAAACCCTGAGGACAGGTACTTGGTTTTACGTGCCAAGGGACACGAATAGCCAACTTCCTCTCTTAGGAACTGACCCCTGGGCGTTTTACAAGTCCCAGTCCTTCTAACCAACCAATCTCACACCCTGAGTAGTTTGGTATTCTGGTTTCTAACTAAGATAGCTCTAGCAATACAAAACAATGCTAAATATTAGAGCTATTGATCTAAGCAAATACAGAGAGAATCCTACTACAACACTAGGGAAATTTAATTGCAGAGTGTTGCTTATAGTATGCTTTGAGTGCTTGGATTCTTGAAAGTTTTCGCTTGGAAATTTCCCGTTAGCCTTAAATGGGTGCAAGGCTCTCCATATTTATAGGAAAGATTCAAAATAGATCCGTTGGAGGAGATCAAATCAAATCTTTCCTATTTTAGGGTGGTTGCAGGCTAGAAGTACTGTTTGACCTAACCGCCATGCTTATTCTGGCAAGTTTGTCCCACCGCCTGCAACTCTGAGACGCATTAAATGCCGCATTATATGCTGCGTAGACTCCGTACATACGTGTCGAAAGATCATTGGCTTTCCGCTCTAACGGCTAGTTGACTTTCAGACATTTGTCCTTCCTCGTACATTCATTACTCTGAGTCTCTTGTGAATAACTCAGTCTGAATGTTTGTCTTATTGGAGTCTTACTGACATTCTCTTTGTCTCTTGTCCCATAGCATAAATAACCTTTTTGCTTTGGACTTACATGATTCAGGTAAACTGAAACAAGGTCTAAGTCAGGTCTTATGTGCATTCAGCACAGCCTGATAGGTAACACTTACTCTTCATTGACTAAGTTCTATCCTGAGTATGCTTAGTGTACTCAGTAGAAGCATCAGCCAATGGTACTTCAGGATTGTCTTCAAGACGGATCATCAAGCTTCGTTCTTCAGCTTCAGTTCAGGCAATCTTCAGCAAGACTGACTCTGACTTCTTCAGGATGGATTGCGCTTCAGACTTCAGTAAATTGGGTCGACTCCAATATTCTTCAATCTTCAACATGTTCCCCCTGAACTGAATTCCTAACCTGACTATCCTGAACTATACAGACCTGAACAACTATACTTAGGCAAATTCATCAGGGGTTTTGGGATCTAATCAAAATACTTCAGATTGTCCCAACAATTTCCCCCTTTTTGATGATGCAAAAACCCTTAAGCAAATTCCTATTCATCTAAACAATCAACTGACTTAGTCAGTGAAATAGGTTCAGTACCTTTTGACAATTAGGCACTTAGTCTATAAGATGAAAACAAGGAATGGGTTAGTACAATTCTTGATAAGGATACAGAAATGTAAATTCAGGAGTCAACAAGAAGTTGTACTCAGGAAAGCAAAATAACTTCATTGATTGATATGAGAATTACAAGTATCCTGAAGCTATTACAATTCCTGAATCAACTAGCTCCTGATCTAGTCTTCATCCTTATTCCAAGCAGCTTGAGGAATTTCATACATCTCCAAGACTCGGTTCAGGACCTGCTTCATCCTGTTCCGATCACCAACAACCCCGGCAGCGCGTCCTACTCTGACGACTTCTTCAGATATTGCTTTCCGGTCCAGTTGCTTGGAGTTCCTGAAGAGTGGAGGAGGGTACTTTATGAATTCCGGAGGAGCAATCTCTTCTCCTTCAGTGTCAGCATGTCTGATTATTTCAGCCCATAGATCCGGATGCTCCTGTGCCATCCAGTGATGGAGTATGACGTCTTTTTCTTCAGATTGATCGTCCCATAACCCCACCACATAGAATAGGTAAGCCCACCTATTCCGGATCGGAATCCATACCTCCAGCATCTCTATCGGAATAAAATCCTCAACAAACTGAAGTGGAGGAGGACCTTGATCTGGATTGACCACCAACTTCCTCTGAGTCTTCATTCGAGATCCAGAAGGCACAATTTTTTTCTTCTGAACATGCGAAGTCAGGTACTCATTGGACTCTTTTAATCGTTGGATCTGACTGAGCAGCGAAATCTCATTCGTCTTCGCTATCTTTTCCTCCTCACTCATCACCATCTTCTTCTGAATGGTCAACCCAGGGTGCATCTATTCCTCCATCTCTTTGTACAAAAGTTCCAGAGCGGATCCTCAGAGGACTTCAACCTCTTTAGATCTGAACCTTCAGCAGCTTCGATGGCAGCTACGGACCTGGTCCTTTTTCTGTCTGCAGCTTTCAGTTCAGGGGGGAAGTCCTTTTTCTTGGCTTTCCCAGCAGCTATTTGCTTCTTTCCTTCCCCCTTTTTGGCATCATCGTCGTTGATTCGACCAACCTCATTTACTGACTCCGCCAATAAAGTGAACTGACTATCCATCTCAGTCTGCTTAGCCTGCAGCTGCCCTATCTACCCCGCCATCCCTCTCAGACCAACACTGAGCTTGTCAATAGCTGAATTATGTTCAGCCTTCAGTCAACCTTCAAAGCTCATCATTCGGTTGTCCAGGGCAAAGGCAATTTCCATCTTCTCTTGTGCAGACATCTCACTCAGCAGCTCATCCTTCAATTCAGCCTTCAGCTTGGCCAGCTTTTCATCAACCAGTTGATCAATCCTTTCAGGCAGTTGTTGATCAAGAAAAGTGGCAAGCTTATTTTCCTGCTGAGTTTGTGCATCAGAGACCATTTGATTGTAGCTTTGAATGGCCCCTTTTGCTTGCTCAGAGATAACAGTGAGATCTACTGAGTGTTGAGTCCGAACTTCTCCAAGAAGGTCAATGGCAGCATGCATATCAGTTCCCATCTCATTCAGGTCACGATCCAGCCTATTCATCTTCTTATTCAGCACTTCAGAATTTGAACCAACCCGGCTTATTTTTCTCTCGACGAGGATTACCCTTCTGTGAAGATTGGCAAGGGCTCGTGAGGAGTTCTGAACATATAGTGACTCGGGGTTGACCAGACCTGTTGGACCCTCTCCTGAAGCCTCCGCAGTCCCGGGTCCCAGGATTGCTTCATTGGCCGGTGCACTGACCCCTTCAGTGCCACCTTGCTGAGCATCATCAGCAATCACAACAACCTCTTTCTCAGCTTCCTTCTCCTTCTCTACTCTCTGAGGCTCGGGCTCAGGATATATGCGACGGACAGTTCTGATAAAATCCACCATCTTGATCAGGTGATGTAGAGAGTTTACATCAAAGAGATAAAAAAGGGCAGCTTCTGATTCAGCCATTTTGTCCCATCCTCGCGACTCTCCGAGCTGACTGAGTTCAGGCCAGGTGGCATTTCTGATCATGGCATAGGTGCGAAGTTGCACAATTGCCTCCTTCTGAGCATCTGAGAGGTCATGAAACCTCTTTTCCACCATCTCCGCAGCAGTTCCTCTTACCACTATTTCAAAATCTGGCAATGTGTTCTCATCAGGCACAGGGAATGGCCATGGGGCTTCAGCCTGAATTTCTTTCTCCTGAACAGGTTCCCCCTGATCCTCACCCGGGGGGACCTCCAGGCCCTGATAAGTTGATGCAATGTCAAGGATCAGTGGGTTTGGATCAGTAGGTGCAAAATACGGAATGGCAGAGATAGGAGTGATTTCAAGAGCAACCTGAGCTGATTCCCTCTCCGGATGTGCATGCTGAATCACTTCTTCAGCAGCCTTCTCTTCCACAAGCTTTTTCTCTCGCTCCCCTGACCCCGGATATAAAAATTTAAGTTTCTGTTGTTTGGGTCCTGAGGGCTTAGGTTTGTCCTCCGCTGGCTTCGTAAAATCGGACTCTGAAGATTTGCCCGCCTGAGCCTTGACTCTCCCAGTCGTGCTCGCCTGAGCCTTCTTCTTCTGAGTCCTCGGTCTTCTCTTGGTGCCAGCATCACCGGAGTAAGCTCTGAAAAGATCTATCTTCGCTGGAATCTCGAGTGATTGGGCCTGATCCACATTACCGAGATTCAGGGTCTCCAAGATCAGAGAAATCTTGGTTCCAAAGTGCATTTTAGCCTCGAATGTCGCCTGACCCTCCGGCGAGTACTTAATTTTATTGGTCTCAGCTACCAGCAATTGGAGGAAGTAATCCTCCCAGTTAAAATTGTGTCCTGAGGCATCAGAGATCGCCATCATCGTATATAATTTTGGCAGGGAAATCTGCTCCAGTCCTCCAGCAATCCCCATCACTCCCTGACTAGTCAGGTCAAAGAAGTGACGATTCTCAGTCCTCAGAATGGACTTGTTCAGGCCCGACTTCAGGACCACATCACCATCGCAGAGGGACTGGAGATAATCCTTCTCAGTCCCAAACCCATAATCAACAGGGCTTCGTCCAGAGTTGGGAAGATTAAAAACCACCTTAATCTTCTCCCTGATATTGAGAGTGACCCAACACCTCCTGGTCATCTCTTCCTCACCATCCTTCCCCTTCACACACGAAGTTAGGGGAATGCACGTCTCCCACTCCTGGGAATCCTTGTTCTGCGCCATCTTGAGATAGAAGGCAGCAACAAGACGGGGATGGAGTCTCTGGGGTCTTGTGGTGATAAATTGCAGAAGTCCTGCATTTTCAAAAAGGTCCTTTACAGGCAAGATGTCGGGATGATTAGAGGTAAAATCTCCAAATGGTTCCCAATGGATTTTGTTTCTGAGATGAAAAAGGTTCCCAAAGAAAGATTCCACAGAAGGAGAAGCCATGGATGTAATATGAAGATATGAAGAAAATCGGCTTGCAGAGAGAAATATATTAAGAAAAGATTTGAGTGCATAAAGGTTGCAATAACAAAAACTTCCCTTATTTATACTAAAATCCAGTTTTAATCGGATGGCTCTGAAAATTATGACTTATGAGATTCAATGGTTAAGATTAAAACGCAAGATGCATGAAGACTCTTTGGTTTTCAACAGTAATGAGTCAAACTTTATAAAAAACTGTTCCCGCCCTCTGTGCATTAAATGCACGACAGATCATATCCGTATTAAATTTAAATAATTTTCATTAAATAATAACTGAATATTAAATGAATGGATGGGATTAAATGACAAAATAAATTGATTTGACAATACGGTAAACAGTATCAAGGATGATGCACGCAAGATATTATGACAGAAAGAAAATCAGGAAACATACCAGTCAGTCAGATTTGTATTCTGACTGATACCACATGTGTCCTATCAGGGTGACAAGCCCTGAATTCAGTGTCCTGAAACTTAGTCAGTCTATACTGATCATCCTTTTTATACTGAATGTTCCCCCTACAACCATTCACATTCTCTCTGAGATTTCTTCATTCTGTGTCCTAGTTAGTCATTTCCCCTGACCTTATGCATTCTGATCTGAGATTCAATTAGAATCTCCTAAGCCTGGGTCAAGGAGTCCAAACTCTACTGATAATTCAACAAACCTGGTTTCAGGCAAAGCCTTAGTCAGGATGTCAGCTCTCTGTTTATCAGTAGGGACTCTCTCCATCCTGATGTCCTTCTTCTCAACATGATCTCTGATAAAGTGATGCCTGATGTCTACATTCTTACACCTTGTGTGTAAGACTGGGTTTTGGGATATGGCAATGGCACTATTATTGTCACAATAAATTGGGACTTCAGTGGCCTCAATTTGGTAGTCTCTCAGTTGCTGTTTCAGCCAAAGAAACTGAGAACAACTGCCTACCGCCATATACTCAGCCTCAGTAGTAGACGTTGCAACACTGGTTTGCTTCTTTGAAAACCAAGAGATCAGTTTACTCCCTAGAAATTGACATGTGCCTGTAGTTGATTTCCTATTAAGTCTACAGCCTCCATAATCTGCATCTAATTAGCCAGTCAGTTCTAGATTGTCATTAGAGGGATACCAAAGTCCTAGGTTGACTGTACCTCTTAGGTATTTCAGTATCTTTTTGGCACTCTCTAGATGACTCTTCTTTGGATCAGACTGATACCTTGCACAAACTCCAACTGCATAAGTGATGTCAGGACGACTTGCAGTCATGTACAATAAAGATCCTATCAGTGCCCTATATTCATTCTGATTTACTGAGACTCCTTCTTTGTCAGGATCCAGCTTCTCATTTGTGTTCATGGGAATACGTGAGACTTTGCTGGACTGAACTCCGAATTTCTGAATCAGGTCCCTCGCATATTTGGACTGATTTATGAAGATTCCGGAGTCAGTTTACCTGACTTGGAGACCCAGAAAGAAATTCATCTCTCCCATCATTGACATCTCAAATTTCCCAGTCATCAGCTTGGAGAATTTCTCACAAAGCTTCAGATTAGGAGATCCAAATATTATGTCATCCACATAAATCTGAACCAGAAGTATGTCCTCCCCTACGGATATCCTGAAGAGGGTCCTGTCCACTGTTCCTTTCACGAACCCGTGGTCTATCAGGAATTGGGATAGTGTATCATACCAAGCTCTCAGAGCTTGCTTTAGGCCATAAAGAGCTTTCTTCAGGTGATATACCTTATCACCAACTTCGAAACCCTGGAGGTTGCTCAACATAGACCTCCTCGTTCAGTACACCATTCAGAAAGGCACTCTTTACATCCATCTGATACACTTTGAATTTCTTGAATGTTGCATATGCCAGAAACAACCTGATTGCTTCCAACCTTGCGACTGGAGCAAAGGTCTCATCATAGTCGATACCCTCGGCCTGAGAGTAACCCTTTGCCACTAGTCTGGCCTTATTTCTGACAACAACATTCTTCTCATCCCTCTTGTTCTTAAAGACCCACTTAGTGCCAATGACATGTTGACACCTAGGTCTCTCAACTAACTCCCAAACCTGAATTCGCTCAAACTGATTGAGCTCATCCTGCATGGCTAGGATCCAGTTGGGGTCAGCAAGAGCTTCTTCTATAGTCTTAGGTTCCTGATCACTCAGGAAACAACAGAACATAGCGCTCTCACCAAAGGACAATCTCGTCCTGACCCCCTCATTGATATCACCAATGATATCAGCTAATGAGTGATCATCTAGCCACCGCCTCCTGCTGATGGCTGCACTGGGAGCTACTGACGTTCCTTTGCCTGATCCTGAAATATTAGTCTCGATAATAACAGGCAAAGAAGCGGAACGAGCAAGAGCAGGGGATACTGAGTCATTTTCTGAGGGTTGAGCAATATCAGAGACATTGTTTCCCCCTACAGAGTTGGACTCAGTAACTGTCTCAGGTGTAGAAGCATCATCACCGATAGTACGTACCTCAGGTTGAGTATGTCCCTCAGTCTGAGACTCAACATTCTCCGAGACTGGGGCTTGCTGAGGGTTGGCCTGAAGTCCATCCTGATCTTCATCATCATAATCCCATCCTTTTGGAGCACTTACAAGTTTGATCTTGAATTCAGGATTTTTCAGGCTCAGTCTTGTTACTCTCTTGGTAACCCCCTCAGTGTTAGGACTCGGAACCTGTTTCCTATGCACTGATGCAGATTCATCAAACACAACATGAGGTGTTTCCTCCACACAAAGAGTCCGACAGTTGTACACCCTGAAAGCTTTGCTGACTGAGGAGTATCCTAAGAAAACTCCCTCATCAGATTTGCTATCAAAGGCTTTCAGCTGGTCTTTCCCATTGTTCAGGATGAAACACTTACACCCAAAAATATGGAAATAGGAGATGCGAGGCTTCCTTTTGTTCCAAGTTTCATAAGGTGTCTGAGCATGTTGTTTGTTTAGCATAGATCGGTTCTGAGTGTAGCAAGCAGTATTGATTGCTTCATCCCAGTACTTTTTGGGTAGTCCTGACTCAGCCAACATGGTCCTTGCAGCTTCCTTCAGGGTCTGATTCCTTCCTTCAGCTACCCCATTCTGCTGAGGGGTCCTGGCTGCAGAAGTCTCATGAGCTATACCATGGTTAGTACAAAAGTCAGTTATAATAGAGTTTATAAACTCTGCTCCTCGATCTGATCGGATCCTGACTAAGCTCTGACCCTGTTCAGTACTCAATTGCTTGAGTAGCTCCGGAAGCTTGACCTGAGTCTCCTTCTTGTTCAGCAAGAAAATAACCCATGTATACCTGCAATAATCATCATCAACAACAAGGGTATATTTCCTACCATTTATGCTGACAGGAGTTACTGGACCAAAGAGATCCATGTGCAGGAGCTGAAGCACTCTGTCAGTTGAGAAGGCTTCTTTCTCTTTGAATGAGGCTTTGGTTTGCTTGCCTTCCTGACATGCTCCGCACACGTGGTCTTTGCTAAAAACTTCATTTGGTAGACCATCTACAAGAGAAAGTCTAGAAATTTTGTTAATAATCTTGAAGTTTAAGTGACTCAGGCGTTTATGCCAAAGCCAACTGAGCTCTGAGGAGCTCTTAGCGACCAAACAAGTTTCAGGAGGACTGCTCATGAAATCAGCAAAGTATACATTGCCCCTCCTGATACCTGTAATCAGAACCTGTAGTGTAGATTTGTCCTTCACAAGACACATGTTAGATGTAAATTCTACACTATATCCTCGGTCACAAAACTGACCGACCGAGAGTAAGTTATGTCTCAGTCCCTCAACATATGATACATTCAGTACACGGACAGAGCCAATAACAAGGGTTCCGAATCCCCTGGTGAAACCCTTAGAGTTATCACCAAAGGTTACCTGCGGGCCTTCTTGAGCTACATAATCCTGAAGGAGATCACGAAATCCGGTCATGTGCCTGGAACACCCTGAGTCCAAGTACCAGTCCTTCATCAGATCCTCCTTCCTCTTCTTGTAGCCCGCAGTGACCTGAAAAGAATCAGGCCTCAGGTACCCATCTCGTATTGGGTCCTACGGAGTCAGCCATACCCTTAGGGATCCAGATTTGTTTTACAATTCTGATAGCATCCGAAGTGTAAACCTGTCTCCCAGAAA